>CAOKZL010001681.1:0-300387 GCA_948472985.1 Iguana delicatissima | reverse complement strand
TAACAGGAATGAGGAAAATATGGTTACATTTTAAGAGTCCTGAAAAGAAATCTGATTTTCCTACTTAGTTTTATGGGACTGCATGACTAAACGGAGAGTCAACATTATGTAGTGGTTTGAGCATTAGACTACAATCCAGGAGACCAGGGCACAATTCCTCACTCGGCCATGGAAACCCACTGAGTGATCTTAACTGTGTCACACATTCTCAGCCCCAGAAAACCCCATGACAGGTTGACCTTAGCGTCACCATAAGTCAGAAACGGCTTGAAGGCGCAACAACAGCAATAATGAGTAAACCAAATGGAGAAATGTGGTAGACACCCTGTTGAGGAAACTCTGACACAGATATTACTATCATGTTGTTTCTGAAACAGCCCAAGAGAGAAATTTACATCACAGAAGTTAGGAAAAAAAAAGTGACTTCAACTAAAAGGGGGGGGGAAATGATTTACATATTTTTCATGCAAAATGTACAGCTTTGTGAACAAAGGACTCTGGCAGTTCTGGTCCAAAAACTAACTCCTCCCTGAAACAGGCATGGTTTCCTAACCTTGTCTCTTAGACAGAGGGACTGAGGGACTTCCCATTTATCAGCATTCTGGATTCTGTCTGGGGTTCCATTATCTACTTTTGGCCCCAGCTCATGATAGTGGTTAACCCAAGCAGGCTGAGTTAACTTCAGCACTCCACTTAAGCATTCTTAAATCTTGGAATTTCAGGCTAATTATATGGGAACTGATCAGGCTCCTTTGGTATTCTTTAAACTATTATAAGCATTCATAGATATTTATACATATACATTCTCTTTTGGGAGAAACACAGATGTGGAAATGTCTGGGTTCTTAGCTTCATTATGTAATATATATATAATATTACACTGCATATAAGGCATCATTACATTAGAGTCAGTGTGGTATAGTGTTGGACTAAGACCCTGGAGAGCAGATCTCGAAGTCCCACTCGGCCATGGGAACCCTCTGGGTGATCTTGAGCATGTCACATTCTCTTAGTCTCAGTAGAAGGCAAAGAGAAACCTCTCTGAACAAATCTTGCCAAGAAGCCCCAAGCCTTAGGGTCACTTTAAGGCCAAAATGACTTGAAGGCATTAGATTACAGGATATGACTATTAGAACGTTACACTTTCATAGTGATTATTCTAAGTATTGAATCTTGAAAATGATTCTCTTTAACAGGCGTGGTAATAGTTAAATATATAACAATATCATCCTTATAAACCATTTAGTGTAGTCTTTTATCCACCACCATCATCAAATTCCTCCATACTTTCATAGTTTCCCATAAAATGTTTGCAGCACAGAATGCCTACTTATTTATAATGCAAGAACAATATTTAGAACAAAATGGGAATTGCTGAGATCAATGGGAGTGTCAGGTCAGGGAGCACCCTCAAACTATGAACATGGTCTTATAGGGGGAGTGAAATGTTATTCAAGACAGTGTGTACCCCTAAACTTAAATGAGATGAGTTATTCACCATCAATATACTTGCATCTTGCCCAGATTAGGTTTCATTCATGTTTGGGACACTGACTGTTGTTCAAGAATTTTGTACTATGACAATAAATTTGCTCTGGAAGTTGGTAACTGGGTGTGACCTGCAGGCTACGGAACCTGGAAAAAGCTTTTTGGGAATATAACCCCCAGATTTTCCCCAAGCTACCCAATGAGTTCTGGGGAATTATACATATATTTTAGTATATCTCTTGCATAGTTTGATATGTCACTAATGAAATATCCACCTAAAGTGGAAAAATTACACATTTTCAGGCCAGAAAACAATAGGCTTTGTGCAAACAGCCAGATGGAGTCAGACTTTCTACTGGCTCACATAGGGGTGCTTCTGAGACCTCTTACGCAAATATTCCTAGACTGTGACTAGGAAGACCCGGGACACAACTTTGCCCAGTCTGGATGTTGTGGTTGCCTCTGCAATCGTGTGGAGCTACACTGGCATTGTTGTTCTGTGCTAGACTGGTGTTCTCTTTTCTATCCTCCATACAGAAGTGAAGATTTTTTTTTTTATTTCCACAGGCCTTTAAGGGCTGATGGCTCAGGAAGGAAAGGCCTTTCATAATGTCCTGTATTGTTTTTACTGGTTCCAGTTTCTTTTTAATAGCCTCACTTTCAAAGGCTTTTAATTCTGTTGGTGCTTTAGTTATGTCTACAACTTTAGTATGATGTGAATCTTCAAGTGGCAACTGTTTTAGCTTTTGTGAGCCTTTTTGAGAAGAGTCAGTGTGGCATAATGGCAGGAGTAGGACACTGGGAGACCAGAGTTCAAATCTCTGCTCAGCAATGGAAACCCACCGGATGACCCTGGGCAAGTCACAATCTCACTCATCCTCAGAGGAAGGCCAGAGAAGCCCCTTGTGAACAAATTCTGCCAAGACAACTCCATTAGAGGGTCACCATAAATCAGAAATGACTTGAAGGTATACCAAAACAAGCCCCTTTGAGTCCTTGACTGGGGCAAAGGGGGTATATAAATACAAAAATAATGCAGGCACATGCCAGAGCTCTTCCTTTACCATAGAGCATTGTGAGGGGGTGGAGCAGATCATCTTACTGGTTTCATCTTAGGAAAACAACACCACTGGAGTGGACATGATTTGGCAACAGGGGCTTATCCAGGCATCCCAAGAGCTCTGGAACTGGGCTGCAAAAGTGGTACCAAGTAGGGTCACAAAAAGAGCTTGGAAAAATTAGTTTTGGGGATTGTTGTTAATTGTTTTTATTGTTTATGGTTTTTGGTAACCCTAAGGTCAACCTATCACAGGATTTTCTGGGGGCTGAGAGTGTGTGAAGCACCCAGTCTCACTCAGTAGGTTTCCACAGCTGAGTGGGGAATCAAACCCTGGTCTCCTGGGTTGCAGTCCAGTACTTAAACCAATGCTTATCATACTGGCTCTCTACATTGGTGTAGTGCTACATTATGCTGGATCTCAACTGGATCTTGGCCATACCTCCGCATTCTGCTTCAAATTTCATTAGTTTTACAGCTACCTGCGATTGCCTCTCAAGTGCAATATTGTAAAGTCAGCATTTTTTTCTGAAGGGATAAAAATATTCCTCATTTGAGATAATGAGTAATGCACTTTTTGACATCTCCCAACCTCTTCTTGCTCTCTTGGAGCCATCTAAGCGGAGAAGGCTTCAGCTGCTGGTGCAGGGCTTAATAATGAAGCGCTCATAACTTCCTGCTGAATCAATATTTGAATGCTGCTCCAGGCCATTTTCAGTCATCAGTGAGTTTGATCTCTCTTATTTTAATATTATTAACAAATGGTTTCCTCATTATGCTGTTTGAACATAGGTGTAGTGTTTTAGTGTCACTTCCCTCCTGCATCCGCATTCCCTCCCCTCTACCATGAATATTAAAAGTGGAAGCCTTACCTAAAGAAAGACATTGATGAGTCGTCTTTGAATGCAAACACTGAAGAATTATGAAAGAGGGAGACAAAATGCGAGCAATTTAACTTGTTTATAAATTACATGCTAAACGCTGAAGGATGACTTTTCTTGCGCATTTCTCTCCCCCACGAATAAAACAAAGTGTGTGTCTTGAAACAGCAAAAGCGAAAAGTCATCCAAGCAGCTGCCATTTCAAGGTAGTTTTAATCCATTTTCAAATGCCTTCCAGAATCACTTTGTCAACACAATTATTCTTCAGCTAGAGAGGTGGCATTACCTTAGGTTTGAGGGAGAAAGTAAAAGAACTGAGGGGAGGGAGGAATCCAAACCTAAACTGAAACCCAAACCCAAACCTGAACGCAAACCCAAATCTTTATTTTTAAAAAAGAAGAAATTTCATTTGCAGATGTCCTTAACTGATCCCCCCTCCTTATTGTTATTCAGTTTGGTGATATTCAATGTAGGAAGGAGTTTTAACAGAGAACAAGGTGGGGAAAACTGCATTACAACTCCCATCATCCCTCACTACTGACCAGAAGGACTGAGGCAGATAGAAATTGAGTTCAGCAGCATCTAGCCACATGTTACCTACTCCTACTTTAACATCTGATGCCTTATTTAATACCACTGTCTAATGAAATGCAATATGAGAATGTTTTAACATTTAATCCTTAAATAGCTTTCCATCTTCTTTCATGCATATGCTCGCAACTGATTGTAGTTGATGTGGGAAAGAGTAACTGAGAAAGAGGAATTTGTAGTAAAACTGAGCATTCTGGTTAGTGAAGGGTCTTATTACAAATCAAACTCCAAATTATAGTTAAAGTCCAGCATAGGGAAGTAAATATTCAACTATTTTGTCCTTACCAGTGGAAGTAAATGATTTCTAGTTCTCTTCCTGCAGTGGTGAGAACAACTATTTCTACACAGTTCTCACCCAGTGTTTGCACAAGTGTTTCAAGAAATTATTTTTTCAGAGAAATACACATGGTTTTTTAGCATGAGAATAATAGTTTTCTTTACAAAATCAAAGCAACCTTGACAAAAAAGAAGCTCAAGAGAAAACTTGCTAAATAGAGCAATCTTCCATCCCCGTCCCTCAAGATTTCTGCAAGATTTCTGGTCTTTGTGTAAGTTCTGAATAAAAAAACCCAAACCTGTCTACTTTTTGTGTACTTTTTTGTGCAAGTTGGCTTTTTTTTTTTGTACAAAAAATACCAATCTTGCAAAAAAAAAAATCGCTGCAAGGAGAAATAAATGCAGCAACCTCAAGTGCAGTAAACAAGAGAACTAGAAGTCCTTTTCTGAAGATAGATTGGCAATTTAGGCTATTTCCAATCTCTTGTCATCCTTCACACCTTTACCATAACTCCTTTTCATCCTGCGTCCATGTTAATGTGCAATTTTTTTAAAAAAAATCTGCATGAAAATTTGCATTTGGGAATTTAATGAGAGCCAGCATAGTGTGGTGGTCTGAGTGTTGGATGAGAACACTGGGAGACCAGGATTTGAATCCTTGTTCAGCCATGGAAACCCACTGGGTGACCATGGCCATGTCACATTCTCTTAGCCTCAGAGGAAGGCTAGAACAAACCCCCGCAGAACAAATTCTGCCAAGAAAACCTCATGAGAGAGTCACCTTAGGCTCGTTACACAACAACAACAATTTACTCTGATACCATTATAAATGTATTTTCTCTCGAAATAAACACTACTCAGCTTATAGTTGATTCTTTTCTTGGGCTGAGAACTGCACGGGAATATCTGGGAATTATGAAAGCCAGTGGATAACTAGATTCCCACCTGCATGCTAATTTGGGAAGTATGGATAAGGTCTGTTTGTATCAGAATTCTCAGAGATTAAATTCCTCTGGCATTCCTAATTCAAAGAGCATGTTAACTAGTCATGGGGATAAAGAACAAAAGAATTGTTTGTGAGGTTCAGAGCCCCACTTTGCTCTGCTCTTGGCTCTATTGTTGCTGGGCCTAATGACTGCTGCAGGAAGCAAGGGAGGGTCATTATAAGTTCAGGACAACTTTGATCAAAGTTGCGTTTGCCTCATTAACATTTATGCCACCAAAGTCAGAAAACTATTGCAGCGGGTGGGGGGGGAGAGGTGAATTACTGTAAGGGATGTTTTATTGAACGGAGTTGCCTACGTGAAAATGTGCTGATTTTGAGGAGAGTTTTTAACTACACTATCCATTATGCTCTAGACAGGAACCATTTTGTCTCATCCTCCATCTGTAAAAAGAATTTTCCTCTATTATCCATTTATGATTTAACTGATGTGTGGAAGAATTTTAATCCATAAAACAGGCAATAGGCACAGCTCTGTATGAATGCTAACTTCTTTTCTAGCAAGAAGAGATAGGTTTTATGCATATCAGAATCATTTACATCTTTTTTTTTTAAAGAAAAAATGAACAATGTTCTTACAAATGGACTTTTTTTTCCCAACTTGATCATGGTTTGGTTATTCTTAACTCTGTGTCACCTTCCTTGAAAATACTAATGTACAGCAAAGCTGTTGTTCTATCAATTTCAAAAAAAAAACCAAAACAAAACAAAAAACTTTCTGGAACAGAAAACATAATTGCAGTCCTACAGGACTGAGTTCAAAAATACAGTTTTTAAAGTAGTGGTTTATCAGAACTTTTTTCTTTAGGAACATTTTGCACACAGTAGAATGGATGGAGGATAGACATTAGAAAGGATCTGCTTTGCACATTACAAAGGATTCTGGGACATGCTTGGTTCCTAGACTTGGGTCTGTAGAAGTTCCTGCCCTATGACTCCTGTCACCTCTGATCACAGGACTATGGGTTGATAGTAATAGATAGGCAGTCTTTCAGAGAAAGTTGTAACTGATCTTGCCAGTAAGAATGAACAAACAGTCTTTCTAGCCTCAAAAAGCACATAGGTTTTCCAAACATAGTTTGCAAATAAGAGAAGAAAGCAGACAAACTATGGACCTTTGTGCACTATACTGTTAGAGTGGTATTATTCCCCTTTCACCACCCTATGGAATCCTGGAGTTTCTAGTTTAGGGAAGGGCATTGAGAATTCTCAGCCAGAGAGCTCTTTGGCCTCAGTAATCTACAAACTCCAGAATTCCACAGGATGTTGAAAGTGGAATAATAGCACTATAACACTGTAGGACGGAAATGGCCAAAGAAGAAGGGGTGTCTGCAAAATCTACATGGCACAAGTGTGGAGTGCTTCCTTCTCAAGCAAGACTTCCAAGCATGTAGCCAGTGTAGCATAGCATCATGTGTAAGTTCACTATCATAGAGAGATTACTGCCTTTGCTTCTTAATCACATTGTACAAAGAGAACCCCCTTAGGCACCAAAACCTGGACCTATTAAATATGTTTTCTATCAGAACAGAGTCTTTGGGTTCAGTGGATTGGGCTGGACTGTGCATAGAAATGAACGGGAGGGCATTACTGTGTTGACATAGGCCCTTTCCACACGAGGAAGTTAAGACGGACCAAGGCGTCCTGTCAAGGGGGTCGTCTGCCCCTTGGTTCAGACTAGGTTCGGACTATTTACCTTAGTTCCGCACCTAAGTCCAATCCAAAACGCCCCCAAGTGGTCCTCCAGCGCGCTAAGTGAAGACCAGAAATAACAGGTCGTTCAATGTTCTGGAGCATGCCATTTTGTTCCTGCTCAGTTGTGCAGATGTGCAGATTCACATCAATGTGAGCCTGAGATCAGCGGAGGGCTGGCTATGGGCATGGCCAGCTTCAGCGGTTGGTCCGGACCCACAAACAACCGGAAGCTGCCATTTTGTAAGCCTCACCAGTGCGGATCTAAAGACCTCGCACTGCTCCGCATCACCCTGAAACCAAGAGAGGAGCCCTGCAGAAGGGCTTAAGGGATAGTCTGTGTTGCTTCGAGCCAAGAAGAACTTGTAAGTAACGGCACGGAGCGATTCACTTGCCTCACGCGGAAAGGGCCTAAGAAAATTAAAAATGCCTCACTCCTGATAACAGTGCCAGTCCAGAAGCATTATGCTGTCTGCTACAGGAGCTGACATGTCACATCAGGGTTTACTTCTGCAGAAGAATGTTCTGGAGCCTGGCCATGCAGCAGGGCCTTTTCACATTACATAGTTAGAGTGCTATGATTCCACTTTAACTGCCATACTTCCATCCTATGGAATCCTGATCTGTAGTTAAGGGAGAGGCACCTAGAATTCTTGACCGGATTGCTCAAGTGCCTCATCGAGCCCTTGGATTCATTAGGATGCAGCCATAGCACTTAAAGAGGGATCAAAGTGCTATAATTGTGGGGTTTGAAAAGGCCCCTTGTTGTGGTGAGGGTGATCCATGAGCTGCAGGTGGCCCCCAACAATTTCTTGTACCAACTAAAGCTTTTAGTGGTAACCCCACCTGCCTCCATGGGTGAAAAATAGCTTGGAACAAGATTTCTAAGTCTGGATCACAAGAAATTCCTAGAACAGCAGAAGAAATCCTTTTTACATGTTGTTGAGCTGCAACTCCTGCCATTCCTCACCTTTCCTTATGCTGGTAAGAGCCACTGGGAGATGTAATCCAACAACCTATGGAAGACTTCTCAATATCCACCTCTATCTTAGAGCATGCTGAGCATAAATGTAATTTAATACTGCAAAAAGAATCACTGCAGTGACCTCTCTTCTTATGACAAAGGACTGTTCTCTCAGCAAGATACCACCCCACTGGCATCTACAATAATACCGGGCAGCCCAACAGGGTTTTGTTAAGGCGATGATTGAAATAACAGATGGGAAATGCATTGGATGCTTGAAATATCTTTGTAAATGCTAAGCGCTGGCATTATGAATCTGTCTGAGATGTTCTAAACTCTGCTGCCAGTGTTAGATGATTAATTATTATTTATATGTTGTCAACCAAGAGATACAGTTAACATGCAGGAGAGGAATGGGGTAAAGAACCACTCATTTCAGATTTACCAAATGTGCTTATCAACTGTTTTCTCCAATGACAGAGGGACCTTGAGCAAAACATACATCTTTAAAAAAATAAATAAAATAAACCACAACTTTTTCTTTTTTGAAAAAATGTGGCCACATGCTGTCTTGCAGCCTTTGCAGAAAGAGGTTCTTTCCATCACAGATTATGTTTTAACCACTGAAATGGCAAAAACATCCCTGTCTGTGTGTCTGCACTTGTTTAGAAGCCATCAGGAACTCTAGAGGTTTAAAGCCAGAACTGTAAGAAAGTATTAGACTTGAACTCTTCGAAGCTGGCATGGGTGTATGTAAAGGGAGAAGAATGTGAATGGATTAACCTGCTGGGGGAGCAAGACTGGCAAACATTTGAGTGAGAGTTGGCCTGTAGGGGCAGCCATCCATTTGCCCTCAAAATACATCTGTGAATGATGTTTTGGTATGATGTCCTGTCACCATTCACAAAGAGAGGATTGCTAGGCTAATGGCAATAGACAATCATACTTTACATGGACACATGTATTTGTTTTTCGCTCTAAAGTAGAGGCAGGCAAAGTGCTGCCCCAGCACCACTTTTTCCAGATCCTAAAGCTCCTTGTTCCAAGCTCCTCAAGGCCCCAAATCATTAAAAATTTGATGTGGTTTTCAGTTCCTCCCACAAAAAACACAGGGAAAACCCCCAAACTATGCAAAAATGCCCTGAATCCTATGCAGAAAGCTGTCCCATAACCTCCAGCACTGTGAAATACTTTGGAGCACTGTGAAATACTTTGTTTTCTTTGGAGTGCTTCTCAAAATGGCAGCAGGAAGTGAAGTAACATCACTAGCCCAGTTGCATGAGACTCTTTGGATCCCTTCAGGCTTCTTTCTTGCAGGGGAGGGGCTTGGAATGGCCCAGCACTCCTTACTTCCACGTCAAGTAGTGTAAGTGAGCTTGGTCCAGAAAGGGTTCCGAAACACACTTTGAACCAAAATAGCATATAAGATTCAGTGATGATCTGCATTCATTTATGAGGTTCATATATGACATTGCCATGTTATGTTGCTGTTGTATGCCTTTGTTTCTGACTCATTTGAGACTTTGAGGTGAATCTATCACAGCGTTTTCTTGGTAAGATTTGTGTGTGTCTTTGTCTTCCTCTGAGGCGGAGAGAACCTGACTTGGCTAAGGTGAACCGGTGGGATTCAATGGCCAAGCAGGGATCTGAGCCCTGGTCTCCAGAGTTGTAGTCCAGTGCCCAGATCACTACAGCATCCTGGATCCGTGCTTTAGTTTAACAAAAAATGTGGTGTATTTAACCCCGTGGCCTATCTTCTTTAGTTGTAACTAAAATCTGTCAACAAATACAGGGAAAAAAAATAGCCCACAGATTAGAAACACTCAATATACGTTCCAGACCTCAAGAAAGGGGATACCGGGAATTGCAGTAATCATAGGACCATTGCATTAATTTCCCATGCAATCAAAGTCATGCTCAAAATTCTACAACAAAGATTTCTACCATAAATGGAGTGAGAAATGCCAGATGTCCGAGCTGGGTTCAGGAAAGGAAGAGGCACTTGGGATCATGTTGCAAGCATACATTGGATAGTACAGTGCACCAAAGAATTTCAAAAGAAAATCAGCCTCTGCTTCATAGATTGTAGCAAAGCCTTTGATTGTGTAGATCATGAACATTGGGATTATCTATGACATTGTATTTCCAATTTCTATGCATGGTTCTAAAAGCTGGACAAGTGAAGAAAAGCTGAAGAAAACCAACTCCTTTGAAATGTGGTGCTGGAGAAAAGTTCTACAGATACCCTGGACTGCTAAAAAGACAAAGGAATGGGTCCAAGAATAAATCAAGCCTAAGCTCTCCCTAGAAACCAAGATGACCAAACTGAGGCTGTCATACTTTGCCCATATCATGAGAAGACATGACTCACTAGAAAAGACAATAATGCTTGGTAAGGCAGAGGGCAGTAGGAAAAGAGGAAGACCACATTACAGATGGATAGAGTGAATCAAGGAAAAAAGCACGGAGCACACAACTCCATGTCGCTCCATCACCGTGCTCCGGTACAGATTTGCAGGCGTGCACTAGTGTGTGCCTGCAGATCTGCCGGGGGCAGGCTTTAGGCTGGTGAGCTTCTCCAGTTGGTGGAGAGCCTCCACCAACCGGAAACCACCATTTTGGATGCCAGAGCAGTGCAGAGCGACAAGCTCGCACTGCTCCATATCCCGACGGACTCGCCCGGACGCTGAGGAAATCCAATGTGTCCCGTTTTTGCGCAGTTCCTTTCCCACGTGCGGAAAGGGCCATAGGTGATAGTTGTTAGAAAGATTTGAGATCCTGTGTCTCTAATTCCTCAAACTGTTCTGTCCAGTACCTGTAACTTTTTCCCGTGTTCTCCAATCCAATCTGTGTTCAGAGTTATTAACATAGAGAGGTTGGGTTTGTGAGGGAATATGCTGCCCTTCTCCTTGCTGCTAGGCCTTGTCTCCATAGCAACCAGCCTATTCAAGACAGATATGATTGACTGAGGTCCAAGAACTCTGTGGCTGAGACTTCTAAAGGCCCCTCCCTAAACTGCAAACCCCAGGATTCCATAGAATCTTGTTAGGCAGCCAATCATATGAGGTCCACATTACAGATGGATAGAGTGAATCAAGGAAGACAGATTCCTGAATCTGCATGATCTGAGCAGGGCAGTTGAGAAAAGGGTGACTGGAGGTCTCTCATCTTTAGAGTCACCATAACTCAAAGTTGGCTTGATGGCAGTTAAGAACAGCAACCTATCTTGCATCTTCATTCTGGGTATATGGGAGCAAACACAACAAATCCAAGATGTATTAATATCCCTACACTGGGGTTGGGACTTGAATCTGCATCCTTATTTCCATCATCTCTTTAGGCCTCACACAAATATGCTAAGCATATCTACTATATAAAAGTCAAAGTTTATCTGTGTCAGGTGAAGACCTCATATGATTGGCTGCCTAACAAGATTCTATGGAATCCTGGGGTTTGCAGTTTAGGGAGGGGCCTTTAGAAGTCTCAGCCACAGAGTTCTTGGACCTCAGTCAATCATATCTGTCTTGAATAGGCTGGTTGCTATGGAGACAAGGCCTAGCAGCAAGGAGAAGGGCAGCATATTCCCTCACAAACCCAACCTCTCTATGTTAATAACTCTGAACACAGATTGGATTGGAGAACACGGGGAAAAGTTACAGGTACTGGACAGAACAGTTTGAGGAATTAGAGACACAGGATCTCAAATCTTTCTAACAACTATCACCTATGGCCCTTTCCGCACGTGGGAAAGGAACTGCGCAAAAACGGGACACATTGGATTTCCTCAGCATCCGGGCGAGTCCGTCGGGATATGGAGCAGTGCGAGCTTGTCGCTCTGCACTGCTCTGGCATCCAAAATAGTGGTTTCCGGTTGGTGGAGGCTCTCCACCAACCGGAGAAGCTCACCAGCCTAAAGCCTGCCCCCGGCAGATCTGCAGGCACACACTAGTGCACGCCTGCAAATCTATACCGGAGCACGGTGATGGAGCGACATGGAGTTGTGTGCTCCGTGCTTTTTAAAAACCTCTTAAAAGAGGTTTTTAATAAGCACGCTGTGTGACCAGTTCTGGTCGCTTCGAACTGGACTGAGGTGCGGAACTACCAAAAGTAGTCTGCCCCAGTCCACTCCATGGTGCAGAAGACCTCCGTCAGAGGTTGCTCTGCACCGTTTTAATAGCCCAGTGCAGAAAGGGCCTATGAGAAAATAAATTCCCGGGCTATGCCAGGTATATATGCTAGTGTATGTATGTATGTGTGTGTGTATGTATGTGTGTGTGTGTGTATGTGTGTATGTATATATATATATATATGGCTACATTTTCAGTACCAAACTAAACAAAACTCAAGTTGGTTTTCTAGTACATATCAGAAATCTTCCATTTATTTTCCCCCTAAGCTCCACATGGTGGCCAAGATCCTGCATCGGGGGCTGAATAAATACAATGTAGCTTTATCTTCCTGGCTATGGCCCTTTTCGCACCTTACCTGGTGCCGCTGTCGTCACTCAAGCATTGCGCAAAAAACCTCTTCCGGGAGAGAATCACATCCCCTGCCCTTCCCTCCGCACCAGCTTCATGCTGGATGGAAGGAAGTGCAATAGCTCCGACTCTTCTTTCCATAGCACAGTCAGATACTTTCCCAGGCTGTGCTAGGGGAGGAAGCATGATGGCCACGCTTCCTGACATTTCACACGCAAGGTAAGTGCAGGAGGGATGCGGGAGGGATTCAGAATCGTGCATCATTTTCGGCAGAGAGCTGAAAATGATATACTGCGTGATTGCCGTGTGATTGCTATGGGAGCGACGTGCGATCGTGAGGACGTTGTGTGGAGCCATCCTCGCAATCCTGCATAGCTCTTGTGGCCATTTCACATGGGAAACGGCATGTGAAAAGGGCCTAGGTCTCCCCGCATTCACCTTGTAAGCAGTGCAGCCATGCCAATACAGTCATTTCATCTGTTGGGCAGCAAGGGGATGAGTGAGGATGTGGCCACCTATTTTCCTGTAGTTGGATGAACTATAATAGCCATCCTCGGAGGCTTCCTGGGGTCCTTGTGAGCTCTTTGCAGGTGATGCCCTTACAGTGTGTCCAGCTACAGGAAAATACCTGGAGGATAATCACTCATTTTCCTATTCTCTAGCTACAAGGAAATGGCTGTGTTTGGGAGTGGTGCTCTACTTACAAGATGGGTTGGAGGAGATTTTGGTCATTGTATGGTTAGAACAGAATCCCAACCAATGTAACAACCATAAAAGTGAGTTGTGAGAGTGTTGAGTCTGAATTAAGGCCACAAACAGGATGCCACCCAATATTTAATTCCTGAAGTATATAATGTGTTGCCTTCACATGGTACATTTCTCTACCCCCACCCCCAATTGAGCATTATTGGCTATGCCTGATGTGATGGCATCATCTTTCAGGCTCCAAGAGCTACAGGGTAGAAGGAGAAGGGGAGATGATTTTCAATGCAAACTCCCATTTGGCATCATGTCTAGTTCAGACAACCTCTATCAGAGACTTGTGTTGCAAGGAGGATTGTGCCTTTCCAAGATATTCTTACAGATTAAGGAAATCTCCAGATTTTGTGCTTTTGCAGCAAAACCTTGTTTTTCCCTCATGGGATGTAATTTCCTTGAATTCCATTTAAGATGGAAGGTTCAGTTGAATTCTCAGCTACTTTTCCTGTGACAAGGAAGAAGGGAGTAGAATTTATTTGACAGGTGACTGCAATGCAAGCAATCATAAAAGTTTTATTAAATTTAAGCCTCCTAATAGCTTGCTGCCCACTGAAACAAAGAAGCCGTAGCACTGAGAAAGAGCTATCAAAATGGAATGGGGGGAATTATATTTAAAGATACGGCAGAAAGATATCTGGATAACAAAGCAAAAAATAAAATTAATTTTTGAAAGTCTGCAGTAGTAGAGATTTCCACATGACTAGAGATGTATTATTGAACTAATAAAAATAGTGCCATTTTTGAGAAATAATGGAATAGTTTTACCTTCCGCATAAAAATTTAAATCTGAAAAATGACTTTACACTTAGGTTTAGGAAAACCATCACCTTATTATTTTATGCTATAACCATTACAGTGTGAGGAAGAGTGAATATGTATCAGGGTATATACCAAATAGGAGAAGATTGCATTTCTTCAGATAATTCATATCTGGGTGGATGCCCTGCCACAGAGGGCAACCTTTACATGACCACAGTTACACTATTTTGCTTTCACGAGGAAATACTGGAGAGCTGTGATTCTCTGACCAGTTCTAAGGCATAAAGCTCTAGCAGTAGTTTCCCACCTTATTCTGCCCGCTTTCCCAACCATTGGCAGACTTTGCAACAGAAATCCTCAATAAAATGAGCAGCAAGACTTCTAAATGCAGAAATTGAAGGAATATACTCCACGTAAAGCAATGGAGAGGACATTGCAGAGTACCTGGTCCAACTGTCTCAATTTGGCAAGGACATTCCCAATTAATCCTCTGTTGTCCCACTCTCTTGCTCCTAATAAAATATCCCAGTTTCTCTATCCTTTTCCCACTCTCCCCCTTTATCCTTAGTTTACTTCAACTGAAGCAAATTGAGTTCAAAGTACAAAAAGTCATTCTCACTCAATAAACTCAGCACGGGGAAAGGAAAGGAGGAATTGGGATCTTGTCTTTCCCAGTAGGCTCAGATAAAAGCAAACTGCTGATACCTCTCCTAGCTTGTGTTCTCTATTAATAACTTCTGCCCACACTCTGATATTACTTACGTATACCAAGTTTCATCTGTGAAATATGGAAGGTATGCTGCAGCCCATGAAATGGATGCAGCCCCAACTTTTTAATTTGCATCCATTGGGGACACTGCAAAAGCCTCCCATGTAAACTTTCCTACAAATTAAAAAGACAGGAGAAGAGTGCCCAAAAATCTTCGAAACTGCTACAAAAAAAAAAAAAATGCATTGAATGTGGCTTTATTTGCCCTCACAGTCTCCAATAACCTTTCCAAAGGCTAAAAATCAGTTACAAATGAAGATAAGACAAAAACTGGAAATGATTTCTTGTCACTCTTGCATCACCCAGAATGTGTTGGTGCCTCTTGCCATGGGCAGGGGCGGAGGAGAAATTGGCCCCCACTTTCAACATTATTGCCTCTGATATCAAGAGACAGCATCCTATAAGATCATTAATTCCAGAGTCTAAAACTGCCTAATCATACTACTGCTCCCAGTCAGATATGCTGCAGACTAAACAAAGAACTTTGGTACATAAAGCACGTGGTATGTAATAGTTCAGAGAGCCAGCATGATAAAATGGTTGGAATGGGACTCTGGGAGACCAGGTTTTGGACCGCCACTCAGCCATGAAAGGTGAACCCCTTCTGAACAAGAAAACCTTGTGATAGGTTTGCCTTTGGGTCACCATAAGTCAGAAATGACTTGAAGGAAAACAACAACAATATTAGTATCACAGAATATTAAATTTGGAAGGGACTGCAGAGCTCGTTCAAACAATCCTCCCTTCCCCATTAAAATGGTGTCTGCCTGTCAGGAGTATTGGAGGTCCTCTACAACGTATGTGTGCGTGCGTGCCCACATCTCTTCTATTAACCTCCATCATGAAATTGTGATGAAATAGGGAAAGCTAACCTAGCGTAGTGGTTTGAGCATTGGATTGTGACTCTGGACCCACTGGGTGACCTTGGGCAAGTTACATTCTCTCAGACTCAGAGGAAGGCAAGGGCAAGCCTCCTCTGAACAAATTCTGTCAAGAAAACTACATGATAGGTTTGCCTGAGGGTCATGGTAAGTCGGAAATGACTTGAACACACACAACAGCAACAATATTTAGTATTTGAACTTCAAAATTTCAAGAAGCCTTTCCAAAACAGTTGCCATCTTCTTCTGTATAAAGGCAACATTTGCTTTTATTTTGTTGGTGAAATCACATGGTTACTCTTCCAGTTTGTTTGCATTTTCAGTTTGTACAGAGAATGCTAGATCTTATCCAGCCATATCTTTTTCTGTGGCTGCTCCTACACTTTGGAACTCCCTCCCTAGGGAAGCTGGGCTGGTCTCTTTCCTTTTGTCTTTTTGACGGCAGGCTTTTCTAGCAAGCCTTTGGAAACTGATTTTTAACAAGTGAAGAGCTTTTTTTGGTACTGCACTGTTTTAAATAGTGATTTTAAAGTAACATTTAAAATGGTTTTAATTCTGTTGTTGCTTAATACTATTTGAATTTCTGTTTTGTATATTTTAACTTTTTTTATCTTTTGTGATATGCCTTGAGTCTGGGAGACAGGCAGGATATAAATAAAATGATGGCTGGTGGCTGGCTGGATCAGTTGATCTTTGGGTCAGTTGTGGTAATAGCCCTTTTCGCACCTTACCTTTTCCCAGTGCCGGAGTGCAAGGCTCATGCAGGAAGACTTTGGAGGAACACTCCTGCATCCCTCCTGCTTGGGCTCCGCAGCTGCTTCCTGGTTGTGTGAGCGCCCTGCCTCTTCCATTCGCAGTGCAGCCTGGGACCTCCCAGGCTGCACTGAGGAGAGAACGTACAACCGGCCTGGCTCCCGAGGCTCCACACATAAGGTAAGTTTGCACGGGGCCCCGGAGTGATGCGCGACTGCGCAGCATTTTGGGCTTTGAGACGAAAATGAAAAAATGCGTGCGCGGTCCACATCAGGCTCTTGAGCATCGCGCAAATGTGAGTGCATCATGTGGACCGCTCCTCACATTTACACGATGCTCAAGGGCCCCTTCGCTTCAGAAATGCCGTGCGAAAAGGGCCAATGTTGCAAAACTATCTTTGCCATCTGAGAGTATTATATTGGATGGAAAGTGTTTTCAAATGCGTCACCCAATGAGAAGGTAAAGTAAGACAGTTTTGCATAAAAATAACTTATATACCTATGTACAAATATGGGGCCTTTCTGTACTACACTGTTATAGTACTGCTACTCCGCTTTCAACATCCTGTGGAATACGTTTACAGTTTAGGGAGCAGCCTTTAGAATTCTCAGCCAGAGAGCTCTTTGGCCTCAGTAAACTACAAACCCCAGAATTCCACAGGATGTTGAAAGTGGAGTAATAGCACTATAACAGTCTAGTGTGGAAAGGCCCAAATATGCTGGCTGGGAGAGCTTGTGAACTATAGTCAAAAAGTCCCAAGCTCATGAAAATACTGGGCGAGATGATGGACCAGTGGTCAGATTCCGTCAGTATAAGGCAGCTTCAGATGTTCCCAGTAAGTGAAATCACATGTCAGATGTGATCTATATTAATGCTTTCACTCTTTCCTTCCTATCTCAAAATTATGAGGTGGGCTCAGTGATACTTAAGTGCTGTAATGTGCAGTAGGCTGACAGATTTCTAGTGCATCTCAAAATATATTAGGAGTGGCCCATAAAATCTGTGGACTGTGTAACTACCCTGTCAAGGCAGCAAAGAACCTTTGGTAACATAAGTGGAAAGATGTTCAGTTCAATGGAGATTTATATTCTCAAAGGACTGTTGAGGGGAAAAGGATAACTTCAGTAGACAAATATGTACTACTATGTACTGCTGTGTATTTCCAGGAATTTTTCAAATTAGTGGCTTCCATTTCTCTATGAAGGCTGGTCTACATATTTTATTTAAGATTATGGGAAATGCACATGGAAATCTGCTTATCTGTAGAAAAGGGCAACAAAGATTACTGGAACATTAGAGATGTATTTTGGAATTTCACAGATCTCTCTTCTTAATGTGTTATAACTTTCTTATTAGAAGAGCATCTCAGCTTAGCCAATGCATTTTCATTAATGATGTTAAGAGTGTGGCTAAGCCTTTTTTACAGGACATGCATGTTTATACATCCAACTTGAATTGTCCCACCTTAGATCCCATACTTTGGTGTACCTTGATCATTTATGGTTTCCTGGTAAAGAAGATTATAGAGAGCTAGGATGGTGTAGTGATTTGAGGGTTGGACTAGATTGCTAGGGAGACCGGGGTTCAAATCCTCACTTAGCTGTGGAAAGCCACTCGATGATCTTGGGTGCATTTCACTCTCTCAGCCACAGAGGAAGGCAATGAAAACCCCTTCTGAAGAAATCTTGTCAAGACCAACCCCATGGTGGGGTTGCCATAAGTCAGAAACAATTGAAAGCACATGACAACAACAAAACAGCCAGGAAGATTTTATAACATACCATGCAAAATATGTGATTAGGTGGCCACGAGCATAAACTCATTGTTTACTCATCTCCTTCTTACATCCAGGAGCGAGGAACATTCTCCCCACAGCCTTTCTCATTTCCATGAAAACAAGATATTGTCAGGAATCTCTCCCTGCTGAGCCACAGCCAGCAAGGCAGGAGGGAGGTCAGGAATACTTTCAGGGAGAGTCCGAATATACCAAGCACAAGGAAAACACAAGCCAAGCCAGGTCAAGGTCCAGTTCAAAGGTTCAGGAGACCGAGATCCATCTGGAGAGTTTCAGGGAACAGGAGACACGAAGGTCATGAGGGCTTGCTAGTAATTTGCTGCAAGCAAAGAGCAGCCCCACCGGCAGACTTAAATAGCCGCTGTGAACAGGTGCTGCTTGTTATTGTTTCCTCATCCTTGTCCATGCAGCCTCCCTCTGAGCTGCTTGTTTCAGCCTTCTTTGTGAGTGAGGACTGATGGGCACAGATGGCTGCAACTCCTCTGCATCACTGCTGGTTCCCTCTCCGTCATGAGCTGGCTGGGGCAACTCTGTCTCTGTTTGACTTTCCAGTGCAGGGGATGTTTGCAGGTTGACTTGCTCACCCACTGGCCCAGTCCTTGGCACAGTCAGTGGCTCCTCGATCTCAGAGGCATCATCTGTCACACTCATTGGCTCGGTCCCAGGCACAATCAGTTGCTCCTCAATCACAGCGGCATCATCTATCACAGGTATTTTCTGGTACTTTTGCTACAAGCTTTCACATCTGCCAGAGCAATAGTGCTCATATTACAAGAGAGACTTCTGAGCAAACTTCATTGACATGTGAATCATTACAAGTTAGAAACATCAGATAGCTGGCCATCAGGTAGCCCTTCTGTGTGTACTTGGCTTCAAAAAAAGCAAAAACTCTACTTTTGTGCAGAGATCTTTTGCACAAATTACAAAACTGTTGATGGAGGAAGCAAAACTTCTTGTTCCCTTCTTGGGAGGGAGGCAACAACTCTCATGGAGGCTGATGATTTCTAGTCAGTGAGGAGGAATGCTGGGAAATGCAGTCCAACAACATTTGGAGAGCAATGTGGTTCCAACCCCTTGCTTCTACTGATTGTTGGATTTGGTTTGAGGTCTCATGGAAAGGGATGAAATAATCTGTTCCATTTTCTTCCATGTTTGATTTTTTGAACTGCAAGGTTTCCGCAGTGTATCCTGAATATGAAGCAGTCTGCAAATTTTGGTGAATTTCTGAAAAATGAACTTAAATTAATTTCTTCTCCACTTGCCCTGGCCAAACTGATATAATGATTTCCAGCACGGAGAAGATCATGTTGTACCTGCCTGCCAGAGAAATGTTAAAAATAAGAGAGAAGTTGAAAAGAAGTGTTAATTTTCCTCTGGTACCACAAACATGGATGAAGTCCAAGGGGATCACACCAAGATTTTTAAGGCCTAAGCTCCTCAAATCCTGGGTCCTGGTTCAATGAAGCTGTAAGTTTTATTTTTTGATTTTTAAAATCTAAAGTTCCTGTCCTAACATGAAGAACTGTAAACAATTTTGGACTTTTTTTTAAAAAAAAAATAATTTTGAAACAAAACCTTCATTCATTTCCACAAAGCATGCGCTGCCAGAAGCCTCCAGGAACAATCTTCAGCTATGTTGCAATCCTCTTCTGCATTGATTAACCTGAAAAATACTTTTTCAAAACCACAACCCCTTCCGGCTCTGGTTCCCTCCCAAACTTTTTTTTTTTTCAATTTGGGAGACAACTATAGAGTCCAAGGGGCTGAAAATTGTCCTCCAGAACTACTGAAGTTGTCCAATCTTGCAATAGTGCCTTAATCACTTGGAAAGAGATGGGGCAGATATGCAAAGATTTCTTACAGAGTCAGAAATTAAACCTGAAGCAAAAGTGGAGTCTCTAAAATTAGTCCCTCTGTAGACAGCTTCCTTGTTCTCTAAGAACAAGCCTTGTTCACCCATGCAAACGCTCTCTTTTGTTGATAGCTGAAAACAATAGGCGGGATTAGTCGGATGCGATTGGCTTTATCTGTAGGATCCAAATTAAAGACTCTCTCTAATCCATCCCAGAGGGAAGATACAGTGTCTTTACAAAGCAAAAGCCATAATGTTCTTGAGCCAAAACCCTGCTTAGCCTTTGATCAGAAAGATGCTGAGTGGGATTATATCTGCACAGAGGTCAGTTCATACTGTATTTGTGGAAGTCACAACAATCCCAAAAGAAGCTTCTTGAACCCTAGAAACTCTGCTTTAAGCACACTACTTTGTTTCTAAGTAAGAATAGCTGTTCTTGGCACATCATGTTTTTCTTCTATTCAAGGACAGTCTTTCATCAGATTTATGTATGATATAAATAAACATTAATCATAAGTCCCCGTTTATGCACATAATTGTGAAGTCAGACTCACATGTTGAATGATACTAAGTCATACTTAGCCCCAAGATAGAGAATGCAGGCTTCAAGAGTTACTGGTCACTACATACCTACCAGCAACTCATGAAGCTTCCACTCACTACTTTCAGCTCAAATTGACTGCAGATCCCATGACTTAAAACTTCTGGCCAAATTTTGCAGTGATGCATTTAAGTCTTTTACTCCAAGTCTCAAGTCTGGGAGCCAACATTTTGTACTCCAACATATATTCCAGAATTTCTGGACAGAGTCAATTAAAGTCAGTTTTAACAATTTAAGCAGAGTTGGCCCTCCATATTTGTGAGCTTTGGAAGTGGGGAATAGGATCCTTCTTATCTCCCATTTCCAAAAATGGAGAATTTTTCAGAAGTGGGGAATAGGATCCTTTTTACTCCCCAATACTGAAGCTTTCAAAGGAAGGATCCTTCTTCCTCAAACCTGTTGCCAAACACATTTGCTGTTCCCCTCTGAGAAATTGCACCCTGCACTCTTGGGGTGAGTCTTTCCTGCTCTTAGGAAACATTTTAGAAGGCTACTCTGATAAGCAGTGGGGACAGGCTGCTGAGCAGACCTCAAGTCCACCTCAAGCCCATTGCCTAACCCGTTTGCTGTTCCCCTCTGAGAAATGTGCCCACACTTTGGGCTTGAGGCAGATTGTCATGCGAGCATTAGGCAAAAAGGGATGGAAGCATTGTTCAAAATTGAAAGGTTTCTGGATGAATGTGTTATATTACTGAACCAAGGGCAGCAAGTCAGTCACTAAAAATATACAAGTCTCAAGTCAAGTTAGTTCATCATTTATTGCTGAGTCAAGCTGAGTCGAGTCACTGAAGTGACTTAAGTTCAACTTGAGTCAATTGACTCGAGTCTACCTCACTGAAATTTTGGGAAATTTGTACTTCTTCCCTGTTCCCACCTGACTTTTTTTTAAAAAACAATATAATGAAGATTTTTGTAGAACCCAAAAGCTTGCACAATTTTGTGCTCTTGGTGTTCGTCTTCATCAAGTTATTACCACCTATGAACTGTGATGAATATAGGATCCAGTTTTGGTCCCCTGATTCTGTTGTGAAATGAATATGCATGCACTACCACTATACGCTCCTCTGCATCTGAGGGGAAAGTACCTTTAACTTTTACCTTGTCTTTTTTCTTCCCCCACCCCTGAATGCCAGAGGCAAGGGAATGGGAGCGGAGACCCCTGGAGGAAAATGGGAAGGGGATGGCAACCAGAGAGTCACAGTTTTCCCACAGGGTTGTGCTGAGTTAAATCAATTTGTCCTAAAATATATAGGAAAATGCCAATTTTGATACTTTAGAGAAATGTTCCCAAATCCTAGGAAAATTAGAAAAGACTAGATATTTCCTCATTAAGGTTACAGAAAACTTGAGATGAAGGCTTCTTGCTGCCAAATGCATACGTGTCAGGTAAAACTAATTTTCTAGGTTCTTTTTGGGAGCTTCTGTCCTAACTGATTTTGACATGTAGACTAGGGCCATTTCCACACTAGACTGTTATAGTGCTATTATTCCACTTTCAACAGCACTATAACAGTTTAGTGTGGAAATGGCCTAGGAGAAAGTTCTTGTTTTCTATTACATTTATGGTCCTTAACCTGTCTATCCATCTTTTTCCTTCTTTTAGGCTCCTATACCTTGTCCAGAAGGGTAAAAAGGGGGTTGAAATTCATTCTTTTGACCTTATGTTTATGCTTATCTTTTTTTCTGACAGTTTCACAGTCTCTGTGAACACAAACATTTTAATAAACTTACTTTTGCTCTTTGTTTCCTCCCACCCCTTTAAGTGTTCCTTTCCTGTGCCTGACTTCTTCTTTTGAAACTTCTTATGGTTACAGTTTGGACTGGGATCATCTACTTTAAGTTCCTTATTATCTAACAATTGAGCTTCCTTTACTAGAGATCCTGATGAGGTAGCAGTGGGGTAACCTCATTCAGACATACAGATGGTTTATGTGTTCTAAGCTGTAAGGCAGTGATATTATTTGCTGCTTCTAAAATGTTGAATCTTTATTTGCAACCAAGGCCATTTCCTCCCTACACTATTATAGTGCTATTATTCCACTTTCAACATCCTGTGGAATCCTGGAGTTTGTGGTTTACTGAGGCCAAAGAGCTCTCTGGCTGAGAATTCTAAAGGCCCCTCCCTAAACTGCAAACCCCAGGATTCCATAGGACGTTGAAAGTGGAATAATAACACCATAACAATGTAGTGCAAAAATGGCCCAAAATTCCTTTATTAATCAGTATAGTCACTAGTCAAAATTCTGTCTTTAGGCCTGTGACTGATCACTTTAAGGAATGGATTTCTTGGAGAATTTTAAAGATTGACTTGGAACTCAGGAAGCAATATTTAGAGAGTATATCCAAGGAATTTTACTAAAGGAACAATCTAGGATAAGAGGCAGAATTTTCTCAGCCAGCTCCCCATGTGAATATAGATCTCTAACCGAACTACATGAGTTCTCTCTGATATTCAAAACTGGACTTCCATTATCCAAGTTAATCAGATCATGTGGTGCAATTGTGATTGAGTCATCTAAATTTATCTCAAGTCAGGGCAGGGGTTCCTGTTTCAGAGACATAGCCTTCTAAACAGCTTTAGTAGCAGCTGTTGTAATAAGAGTTAATAAAATAATGTGTATGGAGTTTTTGATATCTTGGGGGCAACCCATGCACAATATCAACTTTTTTTAATCTGTGCTGGGACCAAGTTATAACCATCCCTAAAACAGAGATGATTCCAAGGATATGCTGAAATCCAATTCTGGTGTAATATTCTAACACTGGAGAAGTCACCCTTCACCAAAATCAAAATCTGTTAGAAGCACTGTTTTCTCTTCTTGCACTTTGGAGTTAAACTTTTTGTCAGATACCTTATTGGACATTTTCCTTAAGTTGGCAAATTCAGCCACCTTATCTTAGGCTGCAAAATTTTAATCAAGGGCACAAAACCAAAGGAATGAATGGAATCCCAAGAGGCACAAACCATAACAATCAGGGACAAAATGTAGGAAAGTAGCAAATATTCCAGATATTTGATTTTGATTTGATTACTGCAGGACCTTCTATCTTCAGTGCTCTAACCTCTTTCTTTCACTGTAACTAGGTCCCTACTCGTCTATTCTTGTCTTGGAGTTAGAAGTGCTTTTGTCCTTTGAAGTTCTCTGGAAACAATTAGGCAGCCTGAGTCAATCATAGGCAAAATCCTCAAATTAGAGGCTGGGTATCATTCCTGTTTTCTCTCTTGTTTCCTTGAACTCAAAAATCTAAAAAATCACCCTGGTTTAGGCCCTTTCCACATCTTACCTTTAGCCGTAGCCATCCCAGGGTTGGCTCTCCTGGGAGGGGAGCGTGACAGAAGCCCCCCCCCCCACATAGGCTGCCTGCTGGAGGGGAGGAAGTGTGATGGTTCCGCTCCTCTCTTCCACAGCACAGCCAGACACTTTCTCAGGCTGCACTAGGGGAAGAAACAGAGCCATTGCGCTTCCTGAGCATCTGCACAGCAGGTAACTGCAGGAAGGCAGTGGGAGGACTGCACAATTGCTGTCTATTGATGGGAAAAAACCCGTCAATGATTTACTCCATGATTGCAACAGGTGGCCATGGGATTGCGACATCATGCAGAACTGTCGTCGCGGTCCCATTGAGATCCTGTTACCACTGTGGGTTCGGGACAGAGTGTGGAAAGGGCCTTAGTCTGCCTCATTGGTTCTGTGTTACCGCAGTTTTCTAGCTGGACTTGGGGGATACCAGATATCATTTTGATATCAACAATTTGGCCTCCCTCACCCATTCCTTCCCACGTGCTTGTGAGACCCCCGGACAAGCACACAAACAGGCTCAGTTGCTAATCGCTGTAATATTCCAAACAAATACAGGCAGGCCAGAAAAAGCCAGACTGCCGCTTCAGGAGACCTCAAGGCAAGTACCATATTATGGATGCGCGCTACTTACAAAGAACTCCCTGCCCCAAGCAGGCAGCTTGACGAGCCGAATACTCAATCGTCGAGCACTCCGCGTTTGCATACTGGCTACCCCTATTGACAATTTGAACTTAATCATGCTAAATTCTGACCTTTCGGAGGCTTTGTCTCCAGCCCAAAACTCATTGTTTTCCCCAAGTACAGACTAGCCTGCGGCCACATTTTCCCCTATAAAAACCCCTGACTTTGAGATCTTCCTCGGATCGCTCCTGACTTCCATACCACCTTGCTGCTGCTTTGCCTGGCGAGCGTTCCCCTCAATACCACATACTGAGAACCTTCATATCCACAAACTCTATCTTCAGACTACCTGGGCTTCAGGAGAGGTGCAGTATTTCCCATGCCAAAAACCTCCTCTCAAAATCCCTCTATCCAACTCCAACCTTTATTTCTCTAGTTATCTGTGTGAGTGTGTTGCATACACTTGTTTGATTGTATTTTAATAAAAACAACAATTATTATTTCACTTCTGTTTGCCTCTTGGCTTGGCTTGACCCCGTAGACATTGGGTGAAAGATCTCACTCCATTGCCCTGCCTCTCATAGTTCTAACTTGGCTCTTTGACTAACTTCCCCAACTTGTGTAATTTGGAGAGCATTTAGGTGTCCCTCACAGGATCCCCAGAAATCAGGGTAACATCTGTCCTCTCCAATAGTTGTAATATATGAAATTTGCAGCTACAATACCACATGTGCAACATTTTGCTGGAGATCTTACTCTTATTCTGTAATTGCAAAGCTTAATTACAATGGAATATATGAGCCATATCATGCAGCTACATATATTTGGACATGTGAATGAAAGTTCAGTATTAAAGTGATGTCAAAATCACTGTCTTACCTTTGAGAGGCAAAAGTGCTATCAAGCCTCTTAGCAGATAAAAATCAGGGTGGCACAAAATCACTATCCTTGGAATGATCAGATAATTCGACTGTTTCTATTGCATTCCACAGACTTTTTTAAGACTAACATTTGGTACCTCTTAATCTTTCTCCCACTGGGCCTTAACGGTATAATGTTTTCCTGTCTAAATGGATGAGATCAGAATTTTGGAGGTTTGTGTTTACTGAAGAAATAAGATCTGTCATAAAAAAGAAGTGTTTTCCTTGTATAGCACCTTGGTATGATGGAGATAAAATCCACCACTCTTTATTTCACGAATAGAAACATGTTTACAAAATTGGTGATTCTCAACAGGAAAAGCTGCATTGGGTGAGGTTTTTTGCTTCATGTCCAAAACTTCTTTACCCTTTGTGAAGCAAAGCACATAAATACACAAAAACCATAGAAAGGCAAGACTAGCACGGAAAGGCAAGATTACTGATCAAAATGACATCCATAACCCATCTAATCCTACTTTTTAAAAAGTTCATATAACAAGGCAGCAAGCATTCATATTCCGCATAAAAATCATTTGCATGATTTACACACATGCAGAAAAAACCCTACTTTTCAAATGGGAATACTTTCAAAATGTTCAAAAACTTCCTGATACCTTTTCACCTTTTCATCGTCCCTCTCAGAAATGACAGGAGTGACATTGCAGTACCTGTCCTAGCACTTCAACCTGGTGAGCTCAGAGTTCAATACAACCTATTAGACTTACAGCCCTTTGCTTTAAATCCTGAGTCTACCTAAAGAGAGCTGCTTTCTCAGATAAAATTCAAGGGTTAGAGATTCCTCCTTCTTTTTCTCCCTTCTCTGCTGAGAAGTACTCCATTCCAAAAGCATTTTGTAATGAAAAAAGTGCATTGGGCTCACACTGTACCTATTTGGTTCAAGAGACAGCTGAAGTGGACATTTTAACTCAGAAGTAAGCAACCTGGTGTCCTCTAGACTCGGTTCAGGATTTCACTCCCCATAATCATAAACCATACCCTTCAACTATCCTAATTTGGCAGGAATGGTCCCGATTAATCCTGTATTATCCCACTTTTTAGCTGCTTTTTAAATGTCCTGGTTTCTCTCACCTCCTCCCATTTTCCCCCTTTGTCCTTAGCTTCAAGCTGAGTTCAAAGTGCAGCAGAGCTTGTACTCAATTAGTGGGGAGGGGAAGGGTTGGAAGAATGTGGCCCTTCCCTGTAGGCTCAGGAAAAAGCAAACCGCAGCAGCATCTCAGCTGTGTTCTTCCTCATTAATAATCTTTGGCATCCTGACCACACTCTCACGTTGCTTGGCCATAGGTGTCCTGGTTTTCATCTTGGAAATGCTGGAGGGAATGCTCAACAACAGTCATACTGGCTGAGTCTTATTTTTTTATTTAATTTATACCCTACCTTTTTCCCAGGACAGGACCCAAGGTGGCTCACCATTGGAGTTTAAAAAATAAATAAATACAGTTAAAACAATGGATAATGCAAAAGTTTTAAGAAAATCATGCTAAAATATTAATTTAAAATAATATTTCAAACGGATTTAAAATATGATAATAATGAAGGTAAAAATTCAATTTAAACATGATTTTTTTTCTTATTGTGTTACCCTGTTTACTGGGGGGTCCTGCGAGGGACTCCAAATGTGCTCAACTATTGGTGGAGAAAATTAGCTCAGAGCACAAGTTAGCAAAACGAGAGGCAGGGCAACGCAGCAGAATCTTTAAACCCAACGTCTACGGGGTCAGGCCAGGCCAAGAAGCACACCAAATATGAAATAATAACTGTGATTTTATTAAATACAAGCAAACAGTGTATGCAACACACTCACAAGTAACTATAGAAAATAAAAGTGGTAGCGGTATAGAAGATTTTTAAGAGGGGTTGTTGAATTGGGTGATACTACACCTGTCTGAAGCCCGGGGTAGATCATTGCGGAGGTCCGTAGGTGCGCAGTCTCGGAATGAGACTGAGGGGAAAGCTTGGCAGATAAAGCGGCAGCAAGGCTGGATGGAAGTTCAGAGCAATCCAAGGAAGGTCTTGGAATCAGGGGTTTCTATAGGGAAAATATGACCGTAGGCTAGTCTGTACTTGGGGAAGAACAATGAGGTTTGGGCGCGAGACAATGTCTCCGAAAGGCCAGAATTTAGCATGATTGAATTAGTTCTAAATCGACAATGGAATGGCCAGTATGCAGATGCAGCGTACTTGACAGGTAAGCATCTAGCTCATCAAGTTACCTGCTTGGGGCAGGGAGTTCTTTGTATTAGCGTGCATCTTTGATGAGGTGTTTGTCTAGGGAGGTCTCCTAAAGCGAAGATCTGGCTAAGTCCGGCCTTCCTAGGTGGAGAATGGAATGTTCAGCAATCAACAGCCATGCCTAGTTCTGTGCTAGTCCGGGGGCCTCGCAAACATTTGGCCAAGGGTGGCATAATGGGGCCGAATTGTGATATCAAAAATAATATCTAATATCTTCCAAAGTAGGGCTAGCAAACGGTGATAACAACTGGGTCTGACTAACGAACAGACTCGTAAGAAGCTGGAAAGAATCTTTCACTATGTGATCATGGCAGTGAGATTGCTGCATGTATAAGACAGAAAAGTGTGGCTATTCCTTCGCATGAGGACTGACCATTGAAGATGTTGCATTTGACAGAAATAGATAAACTAACTATTTTAATTAAATTTAATTTTAATTAAATTTAATTAAATTTTGGTTAAATTTAAAAATGATTGGGATAAATTGATTGTATATCTAGGAGACTGTTGGGGCAAAAAGTCAATTATTGGTTTCAAAAGTTAAGCTTATGGTTTTTAAATACTAGGCAGCAATGGAATAATAATAGACCCTTTAGAAGAAGTATAATTCTTAGATTATCTTAGAACCAAAAGCTTGTGAGTTAGAAGTCATTTATATGTATTTTTAGCCCCCTTTTGAGTTCCTTTGTTTATTTACTTTTTTAAATCCCCTATATGGTGTTTTATATATTAAATACATCTTCATAAAAATATTTTAAAAATATAATATTGACGCCAATGCCAATGGATATACAAATACAACACAGCCCAATTAAAAGACATCCAATGCATAGTTAATTGCTCAGAAAACTCAAGCAAACAGAAAGCTCTTCACCCACCAGCAGAAAGACAGTACAGATGGGGCCAACCATGCTTCCTATGGGAGAGAAAGTACGTCCAAAGAATCTGAACTGTAGCAGTTCATCTACAGCAGGGGTTGGTAACTGTGTAGGGAGCAAGACCCATTTTTTTCCCATCCCGGCCCACCTGGTGGGCTACATTAGTGCTTTCTGGCACACAGGAAATGAGGTGATGTTATTTCTGGCTGCCATTTGGGCTGCTTTTCAGCTGATTTCTATCTTTTTTCCCCCCATGTGTTTTCTGGGGTTGGGAGCTTTGATGGGTTAAAGGTAGTATCACTGTTTTGGAACATTCTGACCAGTTTGTGGGAGACAGGGAGACATCACCTCAAAATTATCTCTGGGGGCTTTGGGGCCACACTTCAGGGGTCTCAAGCACTGCATGCAGCTAGTGGGCCACACTTTGCTCCCACTCTATAATCCAATGAAACAAGAAGCAGAAAAACCATCCATTTTCTCATTTTTTCCCTGCTTTCTCTACATAAAGAACACACGAATCTCTCGAAAGAGGAACCACACACATTTCTGACCTGAATGGGAGATTATGTTTCCATTCTCTGTGCTTATTAGAAAATGTGGACCTGAGCTGTTCTCATTCTTTAGAGACTAAGGTGGGAAGTTAAAAAAAATCCTCTTTCATGCTAACTGCTTATTAGCATACCTCCCAGTAGATTATAGTCATGCAGATTTTGAAATGATTGATGATTTCACACCAAGTAGGAAATAGATGGGAATGATTTTTTTTTAACCTTTGCTGCATTGGCTTCCTTTTAGTGCTCATTATTCAGCAAATATATGGCACAAACTACTGTCAAGTTAATTTGTATTATAATGACGAACTATTAATTAACTTCCCCAAACCCACCTGTTTCTTCAAACAATTAGTAGTAATAAAGTAATTAACAACATCCAATATTGCATCTATTGCTTCAAATTTATAGGCCAATTCACATGTTGCTGTTTTCCAATATGGAAATTTAATCAGTGCCTCAAAAGGGACAGTGATATTGCCAGTATCAAATAGGTCCACAGGAAATATGGTGCATAGAAACGTGTGTGTGTGTGTGTGTATATATGTATATATGTATATACATATATACGTGTGTGTGTGTGTGTGTATCTTTCCTCCGTAATAAAGAAACTGAGTATTTCTCAGAGAACTCTTGTTTACTTTTGTCTGATCACATTTTCAGCCTTTTAAGATTGTGCTTTTGACTTGTGCCATTCTGCTGATTTTATCATTTGTAATGGACACTTTCAAAATAGTTTTAATGCTATAAATAGTTTAATTATAATTTAACAATAACTCCCCCCCGTACCTTTTATAATGTTTGTAAGCTACCTTGTCATCGGATCCAAATCTGGAGACCAGGGTTCCAATCCCTGTTCAATCATGGAAACCCACTGGGTGACCTTGGGCAAGTCACACTCTTTCAGCCTCAGATGAATTCAAAGGCAACCCTTCTCTGAACAAATCTCACAAAACCAAATAAATAAAAAACACCCCATGATAGGTTCACTATAGGGTTACCATAAGTCAGAAACAGCTTGAAGGCACACACCAACAATAACAACAAAGTTGTCTTGAATCCCAGTTCTAGAATAAAGCCAGGATATGTATGTATGTATGAATGAATGAATGAATGAATGAATGAATGAATGAATGACAGGGATGATTATGGTGATGTGAATTCAGATACCGTGGTAGGTAGAGCAGACCCTTCTGAAAGAATGAGGCTTAGGCCATTTCTGCACTAGAGTGGAGGACCGTTTCACTGCATATCATGAGCGGTGATTTTTACTCTGACTTACCCCGATTTCTATCTGCATGCCCTTCAGTTTCTATTGAAGTAAAGCAGAGAAAATTGTTTGTATCTTTGGTACTGTCAATTCTTGTGGAACTCCTATTCCCCTCCCTTGCTCTACCCCGCTGCCGCTAATTGGTCAATTAAAAAAAAAACCTAGAAACTGTTGTTACGTCTTAGCGCAAGTGGTGTGAATCAACGTAACGCTTCTGCATGTAGGAAAAAATGCAGCAGAAACAGTTTACATCAAAGTTTTCCAATTTTCCAATTCAACAGTTTAACATTGATCTTAACTACGTTAAGACCTCAACTTGTGCGGAACCATGGAGGACAGAATGACATCACACTGGTTTAATGTGCAGATATAAAAGCGACAATACCACGCTTCTGCAATGTATCAGCCTTGTGCGGAAAGGGCCTTACATTGCTTATAACTAATTTGCTCCATTGATTTTAACAGCTCTGCTCAAAGCATTCATCAGACCCACAATCATTGAATCTTACTAAAGCAACATAAAGATTTTTCTCTCAGGGTGTGAGTTTGCTGCTAAGATCCTCCAGGATCAATTCCTTTGGGCTTCTTTTTCATTTGGAAAAGGGAGAAGTTTCAGAACTTGTGTTTTTGCATCATAATCAATAACTGTATTTACTGCTGTGGTTCTTAGACATGGAATTAGAAGAGGGCTCAGGAGGACTCTATACAATCAAACCTGCAGTCTTTGTTTCAGGAAATGTGCATCTGAAGGGAATGAACAACACTAGAACCATGCTTTTAAAAAGGCAAAAGCTCTCAGTTACTGAGCTATGCCAGTTATTGACTTATTTCAGGTCTTGGAGGGAAAATTGCTGAACTTGAACTGGAAGTGGGCAAGTGAGGTTATTTTAATGAAATCCATAAACCCCATCCGCTCACTCCTTGTCTAAAATTAAGCAACATGGTGCAGTGGTTGGAATCTTGGACTAGGAATCTGGGAAATAGAGTTCAAATCCCCACTCAGCCATGGAAAGCTACTAGATGACCTTGGGCAAATCACACTCTCTTAACCTTAGAGGAAGGCAATGGCAAAACCCCTTTGAGGAAATCTTGCCAAATAACCCCCACGTTAGGTTCACATTAGGGTTGTCATAATTTGGAAACAACCTGAAGGAATATAACAACAAGCTAAGGGGGCAGGCCTTTCCTTCTGCTTCCCTGAAGTTAACAACCCTGGGAAACTGTGGTTTCAAGCCCTTTAACATTTTTTTAAGACCATCTACTTTTCTTAAAATGATCACATCTAGAAGCTTCAACTGCCCTTTCACACTACAGAACATAGCATCAAGAGTCCCCTTTAACTACAATGGCAATATCCTATGGAATCCTGGGATATGCAGTTTAGAGAGGAGTATTTACAATTCTCAGTCAGAGACCTCTAGTGCTTCCCCAGAAAACAAATTCCAAGCTTCTATAGGATGCAGCCATGGCAGTTAATAATTGACTGGTATGAAAAGGCCTTGAGGGTGCTAATCAGCACATACTACTCTGATACTGAAAGATCTACATTGGCTGTCAATTGCTTTTCAGGTTTGGTTCAAGCTGTTGGTTTTAACCATTGTAAACAATCTAGTAGCTGGTCATCTGAAGGTCTATCTGCCTTAGTATGAATTTACCTTTAAAAATAAGTATATAGAGAAGTACCTTTCGTAGAGATCCTTTTATTAAGCACATGGGAGAGTATTTTCTTGTGTATTGTTCCCAAAGTTTAGAATTCACACCTGCTCCAAAGCTGTGACCAAGTCTCTTTCTTTCTACATTTAAGGTGAGACTCAAGACCAGACCTTGGAAAAAGGAAATTTTTGATGACTACTTCCCAATCTCTCAGCCAGTCAGGGTACTGGTGGCTGAGTGGTAGATTTTAGTAAGTGTAAGAGGTTCAAAGTAGTGTAATATTTTGAGTGTTGAACTAGGACTCTGGAGACCAGGGTCTGAATCTCTGCTCAACCATGGAAATCCCACTGGGTGACCTTGTACATGTCACACTCTCTCAGCTTCAGAGGAAGGCAAAGGCAAACTTCCCTCTGACCAAATCTTGTCAAGAAAATCCCATGATCAGTTTGCTTTAGAGTTGCCATACATCAGAAATGACTTGAAGGCACATGACAACAACAGCAACAATTCCCCAAAGTAATTTTTCCAAGGTCTTTTTGTGATCCAATGGTACCACTTTTCTCAGCCCACTTCCAGGGCTCCTGGGATACCTGGATAAGCCTATGATGCCAAATCATGACCACACCAGTGGTGTTGTTTTCCTAACATGAAACATAGTGAGATGATCTGCTCCACCCCTCACAATGCTCTATGGGAGCAGAAGAGCTCTGCCATTTGCCTGCATTATTTTTATATTTATATCCCACTTTTTCCACCATCAAGGACTCAAAGTGGCTTGTTCTTTGATGCCTTCAAGTCATTTCTTACTTATGGCAGCTCTAAGGGTGTCCCTATTATGAGGTTGCCTTGGCAGAATTTGTTCAGAGGGAGGTTACCCTTGCCTTCCACTGAGGTTGAGAGAGAGTGTGACTTGCCCAGAGTCATCCAGTGAGTTTCCATGGCTGAGCAGAGATTTGAACCTTGGTCTCCCAGTGTCCTGCTTCAACCATTGCACCATGCTGACTCTTCTCAAGATGGCTCACAAATGCTAAACCAGTTGCAGCTTGAAAATTCACATCATACTAATGTTACAAATATAATAAAAGCACTAATTGAATTAAAAGCATTTCAAAGTACAGCCATTAATAAGAAAATACAACCAAGACAGGACATTATGAAAGGCCTTACCTCCCTCAGCCACATGTCTTTAAAGGCCTGTGGAAATAAAAATATCTTCACTTCTGTGTGGAAGCACAGGAAGGAGGACAGCAGTCTAATCGCTCTAGGAAAGGAATTCCAGGGCATGGGAGCAGCCACTGAGAAGGGTTGCTAGGTCGAAGGACAGCAGCTGAAGAGTCAGAGAGCTGCTACCATTCTCCGGATTTCCAGGCAGAGAGACAAATCTCAGAGTAAGGAGTGGTAGAGGAGGAGAAAGATTAATTTGTTGTGTAATGTAGCTCTAGAGCTTGGGCATCTATCTCCAATTTTTTTCCCCATTGAGTACCTGGGCAGTCTAAGTCAGCACAATGGTACGTATATTGTGTGGTGTGATATTAGTATACACTTGCCCCCAAAAGACAAACAAACAACACAGAAGGGAGTGGAGGGCACTGGGAGCACAGCCAGTAAATACATATGCTTGTTCCCATCATGCCCGTTGGAGTAAGAGTGGAGTGCCAGGTCGTTTTTGCACTTTACCTGTTCCCAGCAGTGTCCAGTGGAGCTGGCTACTCTCCCAGACTGTGCTGTGGCAGGAAGTCCAGCCATTGTGCTTCCGAACCCTCCGCATACCAGGTAAGTGTGGGATTGCGGCGCAGGTCTTTGACGGGGAAAACCTGTCAATGATTTACTCCATGATTATGCTGCCTGGGGACAGGAGAAGGACGGGACTGCTGCAACATCATGTGTAACCATCATCACAGTCCTGTCCTTCTCCCATTGTCATTGCAGGACGACAACGTCCTGTGAAAAGGACCCCAGTATTGTGACTCACACTTGGAAGCAGCAGCTGCCTATGGGAGAATAATGATGATGGTGAGCCACAGAAGGATGATAGAGACTGGAAAAGTTCTCCATCTGTCAGGGGTAGGAATGCTGTTCTTCACTTCAGAGAAGCTGTCAACGTTCTAGCTGCAACAGCATTACCTTGCACAGAGGAATGTCTATAAACATTTCACGATAACACAGGAAAATCCCATAAAGACACAGATCTACTTACTGCTTCATTCAGAGATCTGAATTGCTAATAGGACTTTTATCATCATCCAGGTTGGTTTCCATTAAAAATACCTCCCAATAAGAAATTAACAAATGCACTTCATGTCCTTGTTTCCTTGCTTTATAGTTCTGTGGGTAGGTGGGTGGGTCAGATTAAGCAAGCACATGAAGGTTCACATGAACTATTGAGATGCCATCATTCAAATATGAAAACAGCTGAGAATGAATAAATCTTTATTTTAATGTGCACTGAGCCTGCATTAAAAAAATACAGATGTACTATATGCATATGAAATTTTTGATTAAAATGTCTCTCACCAGTCTGTCTCTTTAATTAAATAAAACCTGCTTGATATTAATCAAGGCATAAAGAATTTATGCCCCAAATCCAGATTAATTAAAAACCCGGAAGCTTGAAGAAATGACTGCATATAAATACTAGAATAAATCCATCCAAACATAATATTTATGGATTTGGGACGGTGTATTTATTCTTAAAATAAAAAAAAATATTTTGTGGAATTATTGATTGTCAATGCACCATGGAAACACATTGGTTATTGGAATTTATGTTTAAGCATAAAGTTGTACAAACAGGTTGATTTATACATGTCTCTTTAAAAAACACTCATTTAAAGATATAGATGTAGCTGCATTTGAAATGCTTTTTAATTGTTAATTTCACAACAAGCTATGAGAAATTTATGGCCCATTTCGCTGTGTTAGTGAGAAAGGCTAGGAAATAAGTTCTTACTGAACAATGATTAAGCTTTGATGGCAGAATTGCTACATGGTTCATCCCACATGTAGGTGCAGGGGTTGGGGAAAAAAAGGTCCTTTTTCCAGATACTGGAGATGACCTTAAAATAGTGCTTGGATCGGAAAACCAGTGTGGTGTCTTGTCATCAGAGTGTTAGACCAGAAGTTGGGAGATAAGGGTTCTAATGTCCATTGAGCCTGCAGACTCATTAGGTGAACTTGGCCCAGTCATTCTCCCACTCAGCTTTATTTGTGTTTATTTTTGTGAGGCTTGGGTAGGGAAAAGAACCATGCATACTTTCTTGAGCTCATGAGGCAGGATAGAACATTTTATGTCTGTGGATTCCTCCACAACAAAGCAGGAATGTTCAGAGAATCTGCATTCAGAGCTTCCTGCCACATTCATAACCAGCTTAATTTTATTTTTTCTTTCATGCTTCTGTCTTGTCTTCTCTATTCCTCCATTGTCTTACCTGAGGCAAGTTTAGGCAAAACTTAATTGTTAAGAATCTAGAGTCTTGCTTTATATTAGCAAATATCGTATGAGTTGTACTCAAAAATGGTAGCAAAAGTCTTGAGATCTTTCAGATGTTTTTCTGATTTGGCATCTTATCCTGACATCTGGATTGGGAACATGAATTTGTGTTTGGTAGTTTATTAACTTGAATTCCTATTGGCTCCATCTTCAAACTGAGCTCCAAGTCACAGGCCCTTCTCGCACCTTACCTGGTGCTGCTGGCATCACACGGGGATCACGTGAAAAGCCTCCTCCAGGAAGGAATGACTTCTCCTGCGCTTCCCTCCACACCAGCTCCATGCTGGATGGAAGTAAGCACGATAGCTCCGCCTCTTCCTTCCGCAGCACAGCCACGTACTTTCCCAGGCTGCGCTAGGGGAAGGAAGCACAGCCATCGTGCTTCCTGAGGTTCCACATGACAGGTAAGTGTGAGAGGGATGTGGGAGGAATGCGCAATTGCACATCATTTTCGGGAAAAACCTGAAAATGATATAATGCGCAACTGCTGTGGGATCACTACAGGAGCGACACACAATCATGAGAATGTCATGCGGAACCGTCTTCACGGTTCCATGTTGCTCCCGTGGCCATCTTACATTTGAAGTTGTGTGCGAAAAGGGACACAGTAAGGATCACACTTCTTTCTCACTTGATGGAAACATCAAGTATACTTTCAATAGTCTTAATACGTTTCATTTTCCACCTTTCCATTTCTCGCCATAATATTGCAGAATGTTCTATGAACTCTTTAATTTGTTTTGGCTCAGAATATTTGGATTGTTCTGTATAGTGAAATTAGACTGAAACAGAATCTCATATTAAAAATGCAAGAGATGTTGCACCAGTCTTCTCATCTACATGCAATCTATTTTCCTTCATCCAAATGCAAATCTCCTCATTCTTCAGTTTGGAATTAGATAAAGGACCCCAAAAGATCCATTGACTTGGTAAGTTTAGTGTTAGTGCTGTGGACTCTCAGCAATTTAAAAGGTGATAATTCCAGTAATGGAATAAGAAATGGCTCTGTAAGCAAGTGATGCTCCCAAATTTGGTTTATTCCAAGACTGTTGTTGCACTTACACAATTGTAAACTCTTATTGATTTTAAATTGATTTTAAACTGTGAATCTTAACAATGAATTTTAAATATGTAATGTCCATATTGCTTGTTTTTACGTATTTGCATTTTTTTCTTTCAAGATAATATGCATTTTAATTACTGTTTTAACTGATGTTATATTTTTAACTGTTATATGTTAATCTATTGTTGTTTCCTGCCTCGATCCGTGAGGAGAGGCAGGTAAGGAATAAACATGATGATGATGATGATGATGATGATGATGATGATGATGGTGGTGGTGGTGGTGATTATGATGATGATGATCATCATCCTGCCAATACATTATTCCAGTCTCAACAGATGCCAGCTGCTGCTCATTATCTATCTCTGGCCATTTCCACATTACACTGTTATAGTGCTATGATTCCACTTTCAAACTCCTATGGAATCCTGGACTTTGCAGTTTAGGGAGGGGTATTGAGAATTATCAGCCAGACAGCTCTTTGACCTCAGGAAACTCCAAATCTCAGAATTCCACAGGATGTTGGAAGTGGGATAATAGCACTATGACAGTGTAGCGTGGAAATGGCCTCTTTTCCTTTAGGAAAGTCTTCTCGTGCCATATTGTTGTCACCTTATCAAAACAATTGAAAGTAATCCTGACCTGTCAATCTAGTTCCTCATTAAGAACTTTTGGCTTCTTGTTGTCTCGTCACATCTTTTCAGTTACAGACTGACGTTTGCTTGGCCACATGCATCCAAGTTTGAATCTAAGAAATGTTGGAGGGTATGAGTATCTGGCTGGGGAACACCTACAGGTAACAGACCAGGAAAAGGCAGAGGTATATCAGCATGACAATGTGTCCAGTGCAGCCTACCTTCCAACTGTCCTGATTTGGCAAGGACAATCCCAATTACTCCTCTGTCATCCCACATTTTCAGGTGCTATTAAAATGTCCCAGCTTCTTTCTTCTCCTCCTTTCTCCTTTTGTCTTCAGCTTACTTCAATTATTGCAAAGCGAGATCAGAATACAAAAGCAGTTCTCACTCAATGCAGCGTACGGGAGACGAAAGGACAGGAGAGAATGGGGAGATGACTTTAATATTTACTTTAATATTCACTTTACTTCCTTTGTGTTACCCAGGCCTCATTTTGGAGTTTTAGGTGTTGAGGGACAGAGAGCTCATAAAGGAACCGTGGGACAAAAAGGAGTAGCAATCTGGCTCACAAGCAGGCTTGCTTTGTCTTGAGCATCTGAGATCCATAAGGGGTCAGTCATTATGCTGCAATCCTGTGTGGTCCCATCATGATCCTGGCAATGTCATTGCTGGGATGGGATCAGGACCTGAATGTTCCCCACCGCACTGGCCAGCCGCTGGAGGACGGGTAGCATTCCGGACATGTTCCCTCCTTTCACAGAACAGCCAGCCTCTTCCTTATTGCAGAAGGAAGTGCTTGGTAGTGCTTCCATCCTTCCTGCACACTGGCAGTGGACAGGATTGTTGTGGGAAGAGAGGTCATAACTGGACTTTTTTCTGGTAATGGTATATTGTTCTGTCACAATGGGTAGGGATGTGACAGCAGCGGGATCACAACAACATCGTGCGATGGCACATGTTGCAGACTGGCAGCAATGCTTCCCCATACTGGGATGATGCCATTGTGTGATAAGGGCCTTCGTTAAGTCAAGGAACAGTCAAACCAGTATTAGAAGAAGTTGCAAGGTATGCAACTCCTTGCATTTGTCACCATTCATTCATCCTGGAAAATATTCAGTGGTTTTACATTTGGAATTTTAAAGACATCTTTCACATTGATTGTTCCTGTGAAAAAGCTCAGGTCATCCCTGTTACACCCTCTCTCTCTCTCTAGGACAAAGAAAGAATATAATTTTCACTAAGTAGGAAGAGGAAGTGTTTCATATAAAAGGAAACCAGTCTTTGCTGCTGATAGAAAGAAAGAAGCTGCAATTTCTGTGCACAGCCATGACCATCAGTACTAGCAGTTCCACTGCTATTAATTTCCATGCAATTACAAAATAACGCAGATGATAATTTCACTTGCCAGAGCTTCTTAGGACAACAATGGGTGCCAGTTTCCTGCAGCTGGGAAGACAATGCATGTCATTGCTGGAGCTGTCAAATATTAAATTTGACACCTGTTTGCATTGAGGGTACGTGGCATGGATGATAGCAAAATAATTGCCTTGCTTAGCACAAGAGGGAGTAAGGTTACGTGCGCACGATGAACATCTGCAGGGTGCCGGGCCTTTCTTTCCATTTATCAATGACGCTTTTCCTCCCTCTGGCTCTGCACAGCATACCGATAAGATAACACTTTGCTCAAGCTGGGAAAGAGCCGATTCTTGTGTGATTCTAAATGCAGGATCTTCACAGCCTGACCTCGGGGTTTTCTTATTTGCTGGATGTTTCCGGTTCAGGTAACCCACCTGAAGTCCCTAATTTGACATCTGTGTGTACCAGCTGGTAATGAGGATTTGAATTCCGAGCATCCCTGGTTTTTAATCTTGTGCATTAGACTTGTTAATAAGGATAGATGGAAAGCAGGTGTGGTGGGGGTTGAGGAGGGGGGTATGGCAGGCATAATTGCTTCCACTATTGTTTGGAGCTATTGGTCCTTCCCCCCCCCCCGCCAGCAGAATTTGTTTCCAGTGTCACTATGCTGGAAAATAGACAACTTCACCACTCTTCTCTCACAAACAACATAAGCATTGCCATGATTTATAAACTGGAAATGAGAAGACAGGACCATTTCCAAAGCTGGAATTATTTATCAATTTTCTTCCAACAACGCCACCTTTTCTTTTAAAGCTAGCTTTAAAAGAGTGTTCGTAAAGGTAGAACTGGGGCTAAACTGAAACGGTGAACACTTTCCTAGGATGCTTCCAGAAGCAAGACAGTCACAACTACAGTAGGCTCATTGAATGAAGGGGCTGGGACAAGAAACTGTCTATGGGGTGCCCTGAGGGTTTAGGCTTCACTTTAAATCATGAAACTTGGGGGTTGGATGCTCAGGCTGGTCTTCCAAATAGTGGGCCAGCTGGGGAGAAATGCAGCATTTCAGTTCTCCTTAGGGCTCAGGTGTTTTGCCCTGGGGAAACTGTGGAGAAGGTCTGTGCCCCTCTTTTACACATCTCAGGGAATCAAACCTAAATAGGTTGATAGCTTAAATAAAGTGGCCCATATTCAACCCGGTCTCTGTTGTGTGGTCTCATAATTCCATGGTCATCAAAACTTTTCACTGGTCATCAAAACTGTGTTGCAATTTATAGGTGTAGCCAGGAAATGGGAATTTGGAAAGTGGAAATTAAAACTGATTGAGCCACCCCTAATGATATTTGTGTTTAAATAAACCATGCAAATTCACAGCATTTTAACAGGTTGTAGGCCCATGGATTTCACTGGAATCCCAAAGATTTCTATTTGTCCAAGCTTGGAAATATAGTCCCGACTAGAAAGGATCCCTTCACTTAATTGTTGAATGATCAGTCAACACACAGGAAAGTCCAACTGACTGAATATGTCTCCTCTGTTTGTGATCAACGAACAGGATTTAGCTCATTATTTTTTCCAGTTACATTTCCCAGAATTTCCCAGCCACTGCCATGCTGTCCAGGGGATTTGGGGGATTGCAATTTTTTAAAAAAGGTAACGTTTTGAAGCTCTAGATTTTTCCCTATTAAAAGCTTCCTTACTGTACTTAAGCTGCCAAGTGTAGATGCATTTACATCTCAGAAAGTGTGACTTCCTTTCACGTCTTCTTGTAATTTTCCCCCATTTCTCTCTTCACACTGATGAATCTCATGAGTAGTGTATATCATCAGGGGGACAATCAAATGTAACCATTTCAGAAAGATAATCAACACTCCAGAACAGGCGCCTTTCCCTCATCTCCTCAACCAGCATTTCAAATGTGGCTTGATCAGTACGAAGAGGCAGAATTCCAATGGCTTTTTAAGTTCCTGATTAATGCGGCATTTTGTCATTGTTGTTTCTGTAACATTAACTTTTTAACCTTAATTGGCAAAAGTATTGCTGTGCGGCAAGGATAATCAAAGGCAAAATCAATCTCGCTTGCTTATGAGGAGAATTATTCACTATGCATTTTGGTATTTTGAATTATTTAGAGGCTACTTTGTTTCACCATGGCTAATTGATTCAATAAATGGTATTCTGCAGTCCTCCTCAGGATATTGCAATTCAAAAGTGGGGATTCAAAAAGAGCTTGTGTAACCATAACCAAAGGTACCCATTTCTCAAGCCAAGGTTCCTGTTTAGCAGGGCTATTTGCCTAAACATCCTTGCTGAACAGGAAAAGAAAGCAAATGTTTTAAATGATCTTGCAAGGTGTGTGGTAACAACTAATCTACCTCAGATCCAGATTGTGGAAAAGTTACTCTTTTTTTGGACTACTACTCCCATAATCTCCTAGAAGCTAGGAGAGTCAGGTTGGATTCTGGGAGTCGTAGTCCCCATTTTTTTAAAAAAAATTCTTTTGAGATCTTCACAGGAGACTTTTCTATGAATTTCTTTGCCAAGGGAAGATCACTGTGTATGAGCTAGACTGAGGGCCTTTTCTGTGTAGGTGTCATGTCCTGGCTAACTTGCTCTCAAAAACACTTTGTTCAGAGTTTCAAACAGAAGCATTTATTAAGAAAAGCAAGCAATACACCAACTTTTCCAGAAGTTGGTGAGACAGAAGCATCTAGGTTGGATACAGGCTTTTATATCTTATCATACAAATTTTGGTGCACATTTCAAAGAATGGCTAAAGTGGCGGATGTCACATCACCCCAATGGCACCAACATTTCCCCAGGCTTACAGGTTTTTTTACCATGGAAGCCAGCACATGTTCCTGTCCCCTTATCCCATGTATGGCCATTTCTCATAATACTATCTTTCTATTCCATTGTTTTCCCCCTTTGACCTCTTTCCCTCTTTTCCTACGCAAAGTGACATTGAACATGCAGTGATTAACCATTTGGAGCCTTGGGATACTTTAAAGGTTTCCGCCAGATATATAGTTGCAGGTAGTAGTTAACAATGAATACATAGGCCCTTTCCGCACCTTATCTGTTCTCGAAGCCATTGTATGGGGATCCAGGGAAGGCCTCTGCCTGGAGGGGAGCATGACAGAAGCGCTCCCCTTTGCACCAGCTGTCTGCTAGATGGGAAGAAGCACAATGGCTCCGCCTCTCCCTTCCACAGCACAGCACAGCAGTTTCCCAGGCTGTGCTAGGGGAGGAAGCACAGCCATTGTGCTTCCTACCATTCTGCATGACAGGTAAGTGCAAGAGGGAGGCCAGAGGACTGCGCAATTGCATGTCATTGACGGGAGAAACCTGTCAATGTTGTAATCTGCAATTACAACGGGTGGCGATGGGATTGCAACAATGTCATGCAGAACCATTGTCATAATCTCGTTGTGATCCTGAGGCCGTTGCCGGTTGAGGGTGGAGTGCGGAGATGTCTATAATCACACTTTGCCAGGAATGCCCTCTTTTGATCAAATGCAGCAATGCTGTACCTGCACTAATGTATACATATGACAGGAGCCAGACATCCTGATGGTAGGCTTCTTATATCTGGAAAGCTCACCCTACTAAGAATTTGACTGGTGCTGTCATTCTTTTCCTTTTGTCACTAAGTTAAGACTTATTCTTTTCCCTAATCAAAGTGTTACACTGGTTTCTTTAGTTTGCCTGCTGTTCATATGCTCTGGATTTGTTTTGCTAGTGATGTCTGTCTCTGCTTTTATTGTACCACATTTTTATCCCTTTTGTATACTGATCTGAAATGCTAGGATGAAGGGCAATTCAAAATATTTTAGATACATGTGCACACTGCTGAACAGGTGTGACAAGATGCCATGCAAGGCAAACACCTCAGATAAGTGGATGTGTGAGGAGGCAGGGCCAATGGTGTGATTTCATTCCTCACTATATCCATGATTGCTATACGTATGGAGGTAGCATGGGGTGATTTAGACTTGAGTCAATTGACTTAGACTCATGGTGGACTCAAGTCACTTTAGTGACTTGACTTGGACTCGATTGGCAATAAATGACATGCTGACTTGACTCAACTTGTGACTTATGTATTTTTAGTGTCTGACTTGCTGTCTTTGGTTAAGTAACACAATACATTCATCCAGAAACTTTGTGACTTTGAACAACACTTCCACCTCTTTTTGCCTACTAGTCATCTATCTTGAACCCAAAGCATGGGCACATTACTTGGAGAGGAACAGCAAATGCATTAGACAATTGGCTTGAGGCGAGTTTGTGGTCTGCTTGGCAGCCTGTCCCCATTGTGTATTGGAGGAGCCTTGTGAAATTTTTCCTAATAGCAGAAGGCAAGACTTGCCCCCAGAGAGCAGGGTGTGTTTCTCAGAGGGGATCAGCAAATATGTTAGGCAACAAGCTTGAGGAGGAAGGATCCTTCCTTCTGAAGCTTTTGTTTCAGTAATGGAGAGTAAGAAGGATCCTATTCTCTGCTTCCAAAAAGCCTCCACCTTGGGGAATGGGCAGCAAGAAGGACCTATTTCCCGCTTCCGAAGCTGCAGATCCTTGTAAGCCCATTGACTCCCCCATACACTCCAGAACCACCTCTTTTTTTTTCTGTTAAAGTTGGCTTCCACACTTGAGACTCAACTTGAGACTAGAAGATAGAGGCCCTGGAGCATTGCATGATTGTGAGGAGTCATCTGCACAATGCGCTCACAATTGTGTGATGCTCCAGGATCTGGCAGGCTCCACTTGTACACTTTTTCATTTTTGGCTTTCAGTCGAAAATGGTGCACGATCGCGCATTGCTCCAGGGCCCCACATGCACTTGCCCTGCATGCGGAGCCTCCGGAGCTGCAGCGGTCGTGCTTCCTGCCCCAGCGCAGCCTAGGAAACTCCCAGGCTGCACTGCAGAAGGAAGAGGCGGGGCTCTCGTGCTACCTGCTCGGAAGCAGGCAGCTCGTGCAGAGCTGAAGCAGCGGGGACGCAAGAGCCTCTTGCTGGAGGCTGCTCGTGCGATCCCCGCACCCCAGCGCTGAAAAAAGGTAAGCTGCAGAAAGGGCCAGAGACTTGAGACTTGGAGTCTTAAGACTTAAATACATCACTGGTCGCATGTGAAAAAAATCTGCTCACTCAAATTATCTTGTTAATTGTTGCAGACTTTTCCATTTTATTTTGTCATTGTCTAGGTTAGGTGGTTTTCCTCAACGATAGAGGTCAGGCCACCGAAGGACATGGCATTGAGGGAAGAGGCCATGGCACTCCTTGTTATACACTTTCTTGATCAGTTTGCTCCAAATGTTTGCACTGACTATGTTTCTGCGGCTGGAAGTTTGGGAGAGCCTGATATACTCAGGTGTCCTGTACCAGCAAATCTCCAAATAGATGAGTTATCCTGAAAGAAGTAGCTCCAGGGAAATCAGTTCAGTCTAGGTCATGCACAGGGAATTGAAGAAGATGAAAGGAGAAGGTGAGGCAAGGTGTCAACTGGTCCAGAAGTCATTACTCAGGCCATTTCCACACTGCACTGTTATAGTGCTGTTATTCCACTTTCAACATCTTGTGGAATTCTGGGGTTTGTAGTTTGCTGAGGCCCAAGAGCTCTCTGACTGAGAATTCCAATTGCCCCTTTCTAAACTGCAAACTTCAGGATTCCATAGCATGTTGAAAATGGAGTAATGGCACTATAACAGTGGAGTGTGAAAATGGCCTAAGTGTAGGCAGGTTCTGTTTCTTTTCCTAGTGCCATACCCACACTGCAGGCTTTTTCCTGCATTGACGTTACCAAAGTGCCACACACAAACACCTTTGGACTGAGCCAGAAAGTGCTGGTGCCAGTTGAGCATGGGTGGGGATGGATGCCTAGGCTTTGGAGTCAGCTCACAGAGGAAAATCAAACTCTTTCTTTGAGAAGCCATTCACTGTAAGAGTTGTCTTTCCTTCTGGAGAAGCACAGCAGGTCCCTGAGACTTCAGCTTGTGGCCTGAAACTCATCATCTCCAGCTGTAGATAAAACTGATTCCTGTGCTGCTGCTTTTGGAGGTGTGAATGCTGCAGTTGTTTCCAGCTCTGAGCATATTCACTTTACACACTTATAGCAGCTTGATACCACTTTAATTGCCATGGCTTAGTCCTATAGAATCTTGGGGTCTGTAGTTTGATGAAGGGCTTTGAACTGTCCACTAAAGAACTCTAGTCCATTCCTCTGTACTATAGCATAAGATATTCACTAAAGATTTTAAAGCATTTCAACAAATCACAAATTGCAGGATTCCATTGGATGGAGCCATTAACAATTAAAGTGGTACCAAATTGATATAACTGGGCAATGCAGGACAAGATCTGATTAGCTTGGACTCCACTGACAGGAATTGATTGACCCACTGCCCGTGTAGAATATGGAAAATTGTTCTGCCCAGCTTCATGACGGGCATTTCTTTCATATGATAAATCATTGAATCGTGCTGTTGTTGTTCTGCTTCTAAACCTGTAAGGAAAAAGCAAAACGGCTCTGGCTACGTGGTAGAAGGCATGATGAATGGTAATGACAGGGGGAATGAGCGTGGATGTGGTGAATATCTGTTGTCTTTTGTTTTATGGCACAACTTTGTTGCCTGGAGGGACTGGCAACAAAATGAAGCTTTTACTGTTTCACTGAATAAACATCTGCATACATTTCAGAAACTGTCACTTGTCCTTTAGGGAGGAAAAAAAAAATGGTAGAAAGGGTTGTACAGTATGATGGTACTTATTTTAAATCTCTCTCTGTTATCAGAGTGTTTGTAATATAAGATCATAATAGTAAAACGATTGCCAAGGAATGAATAAATAATAAAATCTAAAGGAATGAATAAATAATCAAATAAATGAAAATTATTACCAAGCAATGAATAAATAATATAGTCAAAAACTATGGAGCTCATATTTATGTGACTAGATTTATTAGGTATATAGATCAAATGTTCAGGTTTATGTGCTTGGCAGGAGTCTGTCAGAGCAAGGGAAAAGTACAGAATACGGTACTGGGTATAGGATCCAACTTCCTGAGAAATTTCAGGAAATTTTAGTTGTCTCTCTGTGTGTTTTTAAATGCACCATTCTCTCTTTAAATGTGGATTTTTTAAAAGTAGGTAATTAAGTATATTAATTTAGGTAGCTTTAAGTACTAAAGAAATATCACAAGGCAGAAGGATGTCAAAAGTAGCTCAGTTACCAGTGACTGAGTAGTAAATTTGGTTTGACCAAGATCTTGAAAACCTGGAAATTAAGTCCTATGAGGATTGTTTAAATATAGAATCATGGAGCTGGAAGGGGCCATATAAGCTACTGAGCTCAACCCCCTGTCCAGTGCAGGAACCCCAATTAAATCATTCTCAGCAGGTAGCTCTCCAGATGACGTCCAGAGAAAGTGACCCAACTACCTCTCTAGGTAATAGATTCCATTACAGAACTCCTCTTACTGTCAGGAAGGTACTTCTAATGTTCAATCAGAATCTACCCTCATGTAACTTAAAACCATTAGACCTGATCCCACCATCTGGGATGTTACTTTGCTGTACACCCCCACTCAATGATATGACTGCTTTTCGTCAATGGCTGCCATTCATCCTGGAGAGAAGTGACTAGTGGGGTGCCGTAGGGTTCTGTCCTGAGCCCAGTGCTATTCAACATCTTCATCAATGACTTGGATGAAGGAGTGGAGGGCATGCTGATCAAATTTGCAGATGACACCAAATTGGGAGGGGTTGCTAATACACCAGAGGACAGGATCAAAATTCAAAATGACTTTGACAGATTGAAGAGCTGGACCAAAGCTAACAAAATGAATGTCAACAGAGATAAATGTAAGGTCCTACATTTAGGCATTAAAAATGGAATGCACAAATATAGGATGAGGGACACGTAGGTGGATAACAGTACATGTGAAAGGGATCTAGGAGCCTTGGTAGTTCACAAGCTGCACGTGAGTCAGCAGTGTGATGTGGAAGCCAAGAAAGCCAATGTGATTCTTAGTTGCATCAATAGGAGTATGGTGTCTAAATCAAGAGAGGTAACGGTACCAGCCTATTCTGCATAGGTTAGACCTCATTTGGAATACTGTGTCCAATTCTGGGCACCTCAATTCAAGAAGGACATCGACAAGCTGGAATGTGTCCAGAGGAGGGCGACCAAAATGGTGAAGGGCCTGGAAGCCATGCCCTATGAAGAGTGACTTAGGGAGCTGGGTATGTTCAGTCTAGAGAAGAGAAGGTGAAGAGGGGACATGATAACCATGTTTAAATATTTGAATGGATGCCATGTTGAGGAGGGGCGGGTTTGTTTTCTGCTGCTCCAGAGATTAGGGCAAGGAGCAATGGGTTCAAGCTGCAAGAAAGGAGATTCCACCTGAACCTCAGGAAGAACTTCCTGACAATCAGAACTGTCCAGCAGTAGAATATGCTGCCTTGGAGTGTGGCGAAGTCTCCTTTGGAGATTTTTAAGCAGAGGCTGGATGGCCATATGTTGGGAGTGCTTTGATGTGTGTTCCTGTATAGCAGGAGGTTGGACTGGATGGCCCTTGTGGTATCTTCCAACTCTATGATTCTATGATATAATTGGCAGTGAACATTATTTAATTGGCATAGAAAATATAAGCCATATGCTGTTATGGCTGAAAAGCTATGCTGGCAAAAAGGACTGGCTGAACATATGCAAAAATAGGTCATGTGGGACATCAGGGCACAGCCAGGTCGTATCAGTTGTGAAGCTCTGGTGCTGATGAGTTTGCAATAACCCCTCAATGATTCAATCTTCCAACACAATAGTGCATGGAGTTGTCGCAATGGAGCAACCAATGGTCATCAACCTGTTTCCTTTTCCCACCAAAACTCTTCTTGGGCCCTTTTTGTACAGCATTTGCCATGTGAGAGGGCCCCTTGAGTGTTGCACGATTGTGAGGAGCAATCTGCACTATGCACTCACAATCGCGCGACGCTCCAGGGCCTGGCAGGCACCGCTTGCGCACTTTCCCATTTTCAGCTTTCAGCTGAAAATGGTGAGCAATTGCACATCACTCCAGGGCCCCATGCACATGCTGTGCATGCGGAGCCTCTGGAGCCATGGCGGTCACACTTCCTGGGAGCAGGCAGCTTGTGTGGAGCTGGAGCAGAGGAGACACGAGAGCCTCTCGCTGGAGGCTGCTTGCGCAATCTCCGCACCCCAGCGCCGAAAAAAGGTAAGCTGCGGAAAGGGCTTTTTTTCCCTCACCTGTCCAGATATTAAGAAACTATCACGAAACTATCAATTCTTTGTAACCTAATGCTAAGGTCATTAGCCTGTTCTGGGCCCCATTGTTCGCTCTGCAAGGGAGCCATTAACACCTTCCCCTTCGGGGCAGAAAATGGGTACTTAAACTCTGGCTCTGAGCCAGACAACTCATAATACATTGGACATAGTACACTGGACATAGGCCGTCATTCTGCTGCTCAGATTCCCATTCGTGTGCTACCCTTGGACCCTTAGTCTGAGCCACATTGCTTCATCTCTTCTCTGCAGGATAGGTGAATATTGCTCACTTTGCCCCAATTCTTCCTATCCAGTTTTTCCTTTTGTTCCTTCAGTTAGCCTTGTGCGGTTGTGAAATTTCTTGAATCTTGTGTGTGTTTGTGATTTTTCCCAATAAAACATTTTTTTAATCTCCAACTGACATCCCTGCAATAGTACCAGTATACATAGGTGGAAAGCTCCTGTACAGTTATTCCCCTTTTGCAGGACTCCCTTTGAGCTAATAATTCTCCACCATTCCATGTAGGCACTGGCACTGTGAGTGGACCTCTGAGTCACCCACCTTTTGGGGTAACAGGGCAGCAGAGAACAAAACTTCACCCTCTTTTCTGTGACAGTCATTTAGATATTTAAAGAATGCAGCCATGTCAACCCTCTGTTTTTTCTTCTACATGCCAAACTGCTGCTACCTTTCCTCATAGGCTTTGCTCTCCATACTTCTTACTATTCTTTTTGCCTTTCTCTGAACTTGCTCCAACTTGACTGTATCCTCAAAATGAAATGCCCAGAACTGAACACGGTAGTCTAGATGAGGCCAACTAGGGGTGGGAGAAAAGTAAATGAATAAAGGATATAAATGAATAGAACAGTAATAATGATAAATATATTCATTTTCAAGCATTTTTATCAATAATAGAAAACCACTTTATATACTATTTTGAATATATATATCTTTCTACTCATTTTCACCTATTATGATGCAATTTTATCAGAATAGATAAATCTCTGTTTTCCAACTTTCGAATGTTGTGGCTTTTGGCAAAGTCACAACATTCAAAAGTTGGGTGACTCAGAGGAAAATAATTCACCCATCCTTGATTTTCATATGCAGCTTTTTAAATTAAAAATAGAGAACTATATCATCGAATCTGGAAATGAGAAACTATAATGTCATTTTATACATTTATTTATAACTTTATGGAGTATAACTTCATCTGGGTTTGCATAATGGATCAGGAACTACTGTGGGGCAAGTTCTGAACTAATTTTCCCCATGGCCATCATATACACTTAGTATATCAGGTAAACTGCTAGTGATTCTGGGAGTTGTGACCCCCCAAAAAAGTAACTTTTATAAGCCATGGATCATACAAATGAGAACTTGTAAAGAAAATGGGAGTTTACGCTAACTCCCTCTTATAATAGGCTGGTTTATCCAGCAAGAGGTCATACTGACCTCCAGCTGGCCTAGGGCTACTGGAGAAATGCCTTATCTCATCTGAGCTTCAGATATTTATACAAAAGCAACCCACAGTAGCAAAACAAAGTTTTAAGTTGTTTTTCAAAAATCAATGAAAATATTAGTCAACCAGCAGTTCTCCCGTCCTTTCTCTCCTTCCCTCCATAGAAGCTCTCTGCAGAAAATAAGTGAGAATTCTCTTAGGTTGGACACAAAATCTGCCTGTCAACTCTCTGTTAAGTAGGCCCTTTTAGTTTCATTCCCCATCCTATTCCTTCTAACAGTGGGCAATGCAAAATCCAAACTAGTCCTGCAGCTGTTTTGTTTAACTCAAGACCTTTCCTTTAATTCCTGAAGCAATTCCCTCAGCTGAAAAAAAGAGAAAGGGGAAAAAAGAAAAGAAAAAGAAAAGAGTTCCCAGAAACTTGCTAGACATAGCCGGGAGATGTTTCTGTTTGCATTGTACATGAGGCAAACTATGCTGCAATCATCTCTCTGTTATTGCCCTGCAGAGAAGGAATACAAACAAATGTTAGCTTCTCTTTGTGTTTAGCAGCTTTTCAATTTCAGTAAACTTGATCTTATCAGTACAGATGAACTAAACATCAGTCATGGAACTACAATTACACTTTCAAATATTTCTGAGGTACAGACTTTGGACTAACGCCATGTACAGGGATTTTTATGGGTACCTTCTACCACATTGTAATGAAAACATGCGGAAAAAAATGTGTGTGGTGGTCATAAACATTAATTCATTTATTTATTAATTGTATTTATATGCTGCCTTTTCTTCCAAAGTGGGACCCAAGACAGCTTCCAAAATAGTTTTTTTAAAATTAAAACATTTAAAACAATTAAAGGCATTAAAAACATATAAAATTATAAAAAACTTACTTTTTTTCTTTTTAAAAAAGCTTTATAAATAAATAAAAACTCCTTAGCTTACCCATTAAGAGCCAGCTTGAAAAGAAATGGCTTTGTCTGCTGGTGAGAGGAAAGCAAGGAGGGGGACAGCATAGCTTCCCATGGAAGATTATGGCCCTTTCCACAGCTTACCTTTTTTCGGCGCTGGGGCACGGGGATCGTGCGAGCAGCCTCCAGCAAGAGTCTCTCACATCCCCGTTGCTTCAGCTCCACATGAGCTGCCTGCTCCCGAGCAGGTAGTGCGAGAGCCCTGCCTCTTCCTTCCGCAGTGCAGCCTGGGAGTTTCCCAGGCTGCGCTGGGGCAGGAAGCATGACCGCTGTGGCTCTGGAGGCTCTGGGCCCTGGAGCGATGTGCGATCGCACACCATTTTTGGCTGAAAGCCGGAAATGGAAAAGTGCACAAGCAGTGCTTGCCAGACCCTGGAGTGTCACACAATTGTGAGTGCGTCGTGCAGATTGCTCCTTACAATCGCGCGATGCTCCAGGCACCCTTTCGCATGGCAAATGCTGTGTTAAAAGGGCCTATGATTCTGGAGACCAGAGTTTGCATCTGTGCCTGGCCATGGAAGCTTACTGGATGACCTTGGGCAAGTCTCACTCTCTCAGCGTTAGAGGAAGACAAAAGCAACCCCCTCTGAACCAATACTACCAAGAAAACCCTGTGATAAGTTCACCTTTTGGTTGCCATGAGTCAGAAACCACTTGAAGGCACACAATAACAAAAACAGAAGAGGCAAAAAGCTCAAAAGGAAAGCCATTCAATCATCAAACAGTCAGTTTCTAATCACTTAGAAAACAATGCCATAATTACGAAAAGTCAACGTGGATTTCTCAAAAATAAGTCATGCCAGACTAATCTTATCTCTTTTTGTGATAGAGTTACTTGCTTGATAGATGATGCTGTGGACATAGTATATCTTGATTTCAGTAAGGCCTTTGACAAAGTTCCCCATGACATTCTTCCAAAGAAGCTAGTAAGATGTGGACTGGACAGGGCTACTGTCAGGTGGATTTGACAGTACCCAAGTTGACTGACCGTACCCAAAGGGTGGTCACCAATGGCAGATTCTCATCCTGGAGAGAAGTGACTAGCGGGGTGCCACAAGGTTCTGTCCTGGGCCCGGTGCTGTTCAATATCTTCGTTAATGACTTGGAGGAAGGAATAGAGGGCATGCTCATCAAATTTGCAGATAACACCAAATTGGGAGGGGTTGCTAATACGCCTGATGATAGGATCAAAATTCAAAAGGACCTGGACAGATTGGAGAGCTGGGCCAAGGCTAATAAAATGAATTTCAACAGAGAGAAATGTAAGGTCCTACACTTAGGCAGAAAAAATGGTATGCAGAAATATAGGATGGGGGACACGTGGCTGGCTAACAGTACGTGTGAAAGGGATCTAGGAGTCTTAATAGACTACAAGCTGAACATGAGTCAGCAGTGTGATGCGGCAGCCAAGAAAGCCAATGCAATTCTTGGTTGCATCAATAGGAGTATGATGTCTAGATCGAGGGAGGTATTGGTACCACTTTGTTCTGCTCTGGTTAGACCTCATCTTGAATACTGCGTCCAATTCTGGGCACCCCAATTCAAGAAGGATATGGATAAGCTGGAGCAGGTCCAGAGGAGGGCAACCAAAATGGTGAGGGGGCTGGAAGCAATGCCCTATGAGGACAGACTTAGAGAGCTGGGTATGTTTAGTCTGCAGAAGAGAAGGTTAAGAGGGGACATGATAGCCATGTTTAAATATTTGAAAGGATGTCATGTTGAGGAGGGAGTGGGCTTGTTTTCTCCTGCTCTTGAGACCAGAACAAGGAGCAATGGATACAAGCTGCAGGAGGGGAGATTCCACCTGAACCTCAGGAGGAATTTCCTGATGGTCAGGGCTGTCCGGCAGTGGAATGTGCTGCCACGGAGTGTGGTGGAGTCTCCTTCGTTGGAGGTTTTTAAGCGGAGGCTGGATGGCCACTTGTTGGGAGTGCTTTGAGGGTTTTCCTGCATGGCAGGGGGTTGGACTGGATGGCCCTTGTGGTCTCTTCCAACTCTACATTTCTATGATTCTATGATTCCCTTTTTGATTCCAGTTTCCTAGGGACAGTATGTTGTTTTATTCTATCAAAAAAGAAAAAGAGTGTAAGAATGTGTTTCCCCCCCCCATTAAAACCCCTTGTTTTTGTCATGAAATATCTTTCAGACTTCCAGTTGAAGTCTGGGTGAAAAACAAAAGCTGTTGAACTTGCTTCACAGCTACTTCAGAGTCCAAAAGCTGAAAGGCAGAACTCAAACAAAGTATAATAAGCAACTGAGATTTGCTAACTAATCTAAGTATATTAGAAGAAATACAAAGAAATAAACAGTAATAATGAAGCACCCTTCCTCAATTCTGGGCCCTCCAGATGTGTTCAGCTCTGACTCCCACCTTCCCTGCTCAAGATGCTGGCTGGAGATAGTGGAACTTGCAGTTCAACACGTCTGGAGGGGATCAGGGTGAGGATGGTGGCCATAGAGACTGTTGATGCCAGTCCAGTCTGGATGGACAATGATAGCTCAGCTTGTTTCAGAGATAAGAAAGTTTAGTTCTTTGCAAGAAGAAAAAATGTCATTGAGCAGTAGAGGACAAAGCATGGAGAACTAGACTGAATTTGGGCAAGTGTCTTTGGGGAGCTAATCATGCAAGAATCTACACCTCTGACATTCACACACTGCTACTAATTGAAAAAGTATATCAAGCACAGGTTTCAATAAGAATGCTGAATTTGTTCAATGGAAGGGCCTCCATTGACCAAAGTCAGAGCCTTTGTTCAGCAGCAGGAGGACTGCCAAGAAATTGTCTTCATTTTAGTCTTTCAAAGGAGAGATCAAGAAATCTTGCCAACTGGCTGAGAATTATCCTATAAAAGAAATAATTGCGTTTTTTAAAAAGAAGTTTTTTTAGCCCCCCTCCCCCAGTTTTATTGTGTCCAATCTGACTAGTATTTGGTCTTTGGCTTTCTACACTTGGATAACCTGGCCTACCAGCCATATTTTTCATCTTTTCCTAGTCTCTAACCCAGTTGACTGCTTCTGGCTTCCTTCTCTTTCTCATTGCAAGAACTTACCTCCCACCCCACCCCTCGGCTTCCCTTTGGGCCTCTGGGTTATAGGAGATGTGCTTATGAATGACTCATTATTGCTGCATTCCAATTAATCCCCACTTATTTAATATGTTAAATCTATAGCAACACAGGCCTGAAACCTATTGTTTGTCTAACTAGAGTAGGGCCATTGAATCAGTGAGAGTAAGCTTTGTGTCCCCACCATTCAACAGTTCAGTGAATCTACTCTAGTGAAGACTAACCTATAGGATTCAGACCATAATCTTATTTAATCTGCCGTTTCCATTTGGGTTTTTGGGGAGGTGTTGCTTTGGTATGTTTCATTGGCTCCAGCAGTTAGTCACCATTTATTTGGGGGGGGGGACTTAACTTCTGTCCCAAGTTGAATTATTATTATTTTTTTCAGCTGTTCAGTTCTCCAGGAGAACAGAGAAGGTAAATTTTACCCCTGAGGCAATTCTGAAAGGTCTTAATGGCTAAGTGGCACTACTCAGCTTAGACTTGACAAAAGGTGTCAATGGAACTCAATACTTTAATCACACTCAGACCTCTGACCTGTGAAAGCTGAGGAAATGAGAGAGACTTGATAACATCTTTCTCAGCCTCTTCCAAATAAAAAAATGCTTCAGAATTCATGACAGAACATTCAGAACACTTCTAAGTAGAACTACTCACTCCATACCTCATTTCCCTGCCCCAGATTAACCTATACAACTAAGCCCATCTTTAATGTGGATGTAACTGCAATGTACACAGTACTCTGGAAGGGTATGTAGGACAGTTGCGTAGGGACGTGGGGTTTGGTGTGTGTAACTTGCCTTAGGTGGCACTGTTTTTGGGGCATCCCGGCCCATAGGAATGCCTCCGCGTGCCCTGGCCATGCCCCCACGCAGCACAGCCCTGCCCCTATGCACAGTAGCCACGTCCCTTGTGCCATAGCCCCCTCCCCCTCCCGCCCCCCACACTTACTCCCAACTCTGCCACTGATGTAGAATCGAAGAGTTGGAAACTTCCTCAATAAACCATCTGGTCTAACCAGTTGCTAAATGAAGGAAATCCAGAACAACAGCATCACCAACAGATAACAGTCCAGTTTCTCTTTGAAGATTTCCAGCTAGGCACAGACAGTCATGCTTCCAGATAATTGACTGTTTTGGCAAACTACTTTACCCATTAAGATTTTTCATCCCTTTAAAGTTCAGTGGAAGTCTGTCTTCCTGTAACTTAAGATCACACAATTGTTTTGTTCCTTAGATATTTGATACCAATCCTGATCTTTGTATTGTAAGAGATCTGTACCTCACAGCAAGCATCTAGTTTAAAACGGACCTTCTTTCCTTTATTTTCTTTGCCATATAAAAATGTGGAGGCCTGCTAGATGCCTCCAAGGATAGCAAAGTCTAACACATGGTACACAGCAGAATATGAGTGATGATGACACTAAAGAGGGAGCCTGGTGGGTATTGGGAATGACCCCCTTCTGACTGCAAGGGAAGAGGATTCGGGGGACTCAATTACTTTTTTAATTGCTCTCCAAACTAATGGCAAATGTCCTAATGAGATCAAAACCATTACACTTTCCTTTCATCTGTTCTTGCATAATTTGTTTATAAGAGGAGCTGTTTGCTGTCAGAAGGCAAATTTTAAATGGCATGTAATAATTACAAAATTGAGTAAATTGAGACTTGAAGCTGTCTGATTGTCACAATTCTTTAGTTCCTAAAACTCTTGCCAAATTCAAGGCTTCAGCAGTTCCATAATGGGTCCCATAGCTTTTGGTCCCATGCTGAGATTAAGTTGGGATATGAATAAAATAAAAAACATATCTTGGTGTCCCATCTTGTTTTGATCGTTTGATGACAGGCCATGTAGGCTTCCTAATCAACCAAGGTTTTACTGATTTGACCAAGGAGAATGTTGTAGATGGTAAGGAGAAATGGATACCAGATTTAAAATAGGCCACACATTCCTGTAAATTTCAATATGCCAATGGCAGTTAGAGATGTGAGCTAGAAACTCTTTTCAGTCTTTCCAGACTGAAAAGAGACTGGGCACACTGTGTCTTCTGGAATCAAAACAGTTGATATTGTTGGATGCCTGTGGTTGTGTCTGATAAAACTGCACATTTGAAAAAGTGCTACTGGGAAAAGGTGCACTTTCAAAATGTGTGCGAAAACACATTTGAACACCTTGCTGGGTGTGCAAATGTATGAATCATTGCCTGTGCTCATCTTTTTACATAACTAGCTAAAAGAGGTCAAACTGGCAGCAAGACCGGCTCTGGAAATAATAAATAACTGGAGAAAAGGAAGTTGACTTCTGCTCTGAGTTTTTTACAGATCTCCCTAGCAGCTGTTCATAGATGTACTCGAAGGCTTACTCAGTGGTTGCCTCCACTACAGTTCTTCCTGATGTTTTCCTCAGCATCCTACCTAGAGTCAGGGATGTGTGAAGAATCTAGTTATCAGTCTGAGGTTCAGTTGCCTTGTCTCAGTCTGTATTTCCCAGACAGTCCATGGGGAGGATGAAATTTGTTCTCCAAAATTCTGATGCTGATGGGCAGCCACAGATTTATCTCTTCAAACAAGACAATTTGAAAAGTGTGCATAGAAATAATTGCACATGCTAAATCCATGCACAACATGCATGCAAGTTAATGGGTGTGTGTATATGTATTCAGTATAAAACAGGCATGCCAATGAAAACATGGACACAAATGTGCACCTGTCTGGGTAACAGAAGCAAAGAAGGGAACGATCATCTCCCGTAAAGAAGCAATAGGCAGTGGATGTGGGTTTCCATTGCACATGAAAGTGGAAATTGGAGGGTTTCCATGGATGCAGATTTTATGGATTTGGACATTCCCGTCTGCATTGCATTGGGCTGGGCTGTTGATTTTTCATTCAGAGTGGCCAAGTCTATAGTCACCACCTGTTCTGCAGTGAAATATCAACCTTTTTCAGCACCAGCAAGGTGCAACATCTCTCCTTTTGAGAGGCAGAAGTTAGAACAAAAAATCTATTGGCATCATCACTCATATTCTATACTAAAGGCAAATTGTGTATGAAGACTGTGGATTTACATCTTTGAAAGTGGTATAGTTCTCATTTGGCTGTCATTTGTGCACTGACACTAATGATGCAAAGTAGTGGGACATTTTGTAACTTGCTTAAAATTCTGTGAATCACGGTTTCTCAATCTCTCCTTCCTTGCCTTTTTTTCCCTTGGCTATATCTCAGCAGGATCAAACACAAATTATACTTTTCCTTCCATTCATATTTGCTCAGCTTGGGGAATTGATTTTTCATGCTTTCCATCTGAAAACCAAGTTAAAGTGAATATATTAAAGTGTACAAATATCTGTAGAATTATGCAGGCGCCATTTATGGTAATGCCAGATAGTTAATTCCAAACTTAAAGAGCTCGGTAGCAGATTCTGAATTGTGTTTGTCACTGAAGGGGAGAGAGAGCAGCGACAGGCTGAAGATTTGCTGTCATTTCGGATTGCGGCCTGTAAGAAAAAAATGCTAATTAAGGCAACGGGTCATATCTTGCAATGTCAAAAACGATGTGACGTTTCCTTCCCTCTGAGACAATAATGCAGCTGCTTTCTACAGAAGTAGAGACCTGATGGTTGGCAGGAAAAGCAGACGAAGTTGCATGTGGACAAGATTTCTGCTTGTTTAACGCATAGGACTGAGCAGTATGATTCCTCTATTACTCAGCTGAAATAGAGAATTAGTAGTTGAACACTGTTTGTAAAGCAGTACGTTGTGTGTACAGTATTAGTACACCATATACAGTGCAAGTACACACACAGACATGACCATAGAGCTTAATCTATGTAGACCATTCCCTTCTGGGAGTCTTTCAGTTTTTTTCCTTGGTGCTTAAAAATCTCTTTTTCAAGTCAATTCATATCTGCACAAGACAGCTGGTAACATTTCATCATTCAGATTCAGATTCTAGGGATTCCCAACCTAATTTGCTATGAGATAACAGTCAGATAACAGTTAGGCTGGTGGTGAAGTGAGGAGAACCCAGTCCAACCATGGTTCTTGAACGAAATCAAGTCAATAATTAGTTCACATTAACTAGGAAGCTTAATAAAACTAAATAAATATAGTGTTGTGATTACACTCTTATCTGCCATACTTGAATCTGAAGGTTTGTGTCTGGTGAGGCACTAGATGTCACTCGTTGGAACTTCCAGATACTGTTCCCCAAACTCCATATCCCAGGATTCTATAGGATGGAAACTTGACAGCTAAAAAGGAGTAATAGTGCTATATTTGTGCAGTGTGTAAGGGCCAAAAGTTAACCAGGATCAACAAAAATATCTGCTATCATTCCTTCATGTCCAACATAGCCTGAGCAGGAGAAAATACAGAAATTACAAGATGCCCTTGTGACTTCTTGAAAACAAAGGGCAAAGCACTACACTTTCTGTTCTCAAGAGTCCCAGAATAAAACAAGACACAGACCATTTCCACCCTATACTGTTATAGTGCTATTATTCCACTTTCAACATCCTGTGGAATTCTGGGATTTGTAGTTTACTGAGGCCAAAGAGATCTCTGCTTGAGAATTCTAAATGCCCCTACCTATACTGCAAACCCCAGGATTCCATAGGAGGTTGAAAGTGGGATAATATCACTAAAGCAGTGCAGGGTGGAAATGGCCACAGTCTTTAGCAGCAACAACCAAACAAGCAATTGCTAGATTTAGAAGGAGACTCCTCTGAATAATGCAAATTTACACGTGCAAACCAAATTATACAGTGTGGAATGGTGGTTTAGGTGTTGAACGATGACTCTGGAGACCAGTGTTTGAATCCCTGCTCAGCCATGGAAACCACTGGGTGACCTTGGGCAAGTCACACTTTCTCAGCCCAAGAGGAAACCAAAGGCAAACTCCCTCTGAACAAATCTTGCCAAGAAAATTCCACGATAGATTCACCATAAGTCAGAAATGACTTAGAAGCACACAGCAACCACATAGTTACATATAAGGTAGAAAATTAAAAATTGTATGAACAGAGCAATAAGAAAAACAGAGAACCATTCAAGCATATATGCAGAAGCAAAAATAAGAAAGAATTAAGAACAAGACTACAAGAATATTCCAGCCTCCATACATACCAGATGTATGGGGATGGCTCTCTTAGAAATCATGAATGAAATAGAGGATCCAAGAGGAGGACAAAAGAACAAAGAACCTATATGCAATTTTTAAGGAATGTCTGGCCGTAGCATGAGTGAGCTCAGTTAACCAGTCAGGACTTGGGTAGGCCTGAAACTTCTAGTATCTTCGCTTCCAAATATGTCCCCCTCTCACAACAACATAGATGCAATCATTTTCTTACTAATGGCCAAGGCCTTCGCATATCCTTGAATGACGGATAAACAAGTGATAAGAGGTATTGTATGCGTTACACCATCCTGAAGCAACTTCTTGAAGATTATGTGTAGATCAGCTGGTACATAACACAGAAATAAGACAGGAATTCTCTACAAGGAGAAAGTAATTAGGTGGAGAAACTGGCATGGGGCAAAGGGCTAACTTCTACAGGAATGGGGAATTTCTAGCCTGTCATAGAGTTACAAAGTCATAGAATTGTAGAGTTGGAAGAAGCCTCATGGCCCATTCCAATCCACTGGTCAATGCAGGATCTCTAGGTAAAGCATCCACAGCAGGTAGCTGTCCAACCTCTTTCTGAAGATGTCCAGAGAAAGAGACCTTACCATCTCTCTAAGAAATTGATTCTGCTGTTGAACTGCTCTTATTGTCAAGAAGTTCCTTCTAATGTTCCACCAGCCAATCTAGCCTGGTTATGTGGTGGAGACAAGTCTGATCACTTTGGTGGGTTGATCTATGTTGGGAAGTAGACTGGGAGAGTATGCCCTGTTGGATCTGTTTCATGTCTTTGTAGCTTTGATCATCAACCAGGGTATCCTTTGGGGATGCCCCTATCAGATGGGACTTGGGACACTGATTTATAATGATTCTGAACATTGTCTGAGCTTCTTGTCTGAGCTAAGAAGGTGGCATTGAGGAATTCCTGTTTGGTCTCCTGGCTGTTAGCCTCAGAGTTGTTCCAAATGCATTTGCTTTTCTAGCACTTGGCCTATCTACTTACAACAGCTAGGTCTATTTTATCAATAAATTCTACCAAATTTTTGATTACTTATGTGACAATTTCACGTTTTGAGTGTTTTTCTGTGTTTTATTTTATTTTCTTGACTTAACCAATGGAGGGTGACCCGGCTGGTGAAGCGTCTGGAAGCCATGCCCTATGAGGAGTGGCTTAGGGAGCTGGGTATGTTTAGTCTGCAGAAGAGAAGGTTAAGAGGGGACATGATAGCCATGTTTAAATATTTGAAGGGATGTTATGTTGAGGAGGGAGTGGGCTTGTTTTCCACTGTTCCAGAGACTAGGACAAGGAGCAATGGATTCAAGCTGCAGGAAAGGAGATTCCACCTGAACCTCAGGAAGAACGTCCTGACAATCAGAGCTGTCGGGCAGAGGAATATGCTGCCTTGGAGTGTGATGGAGTCTCCTTCTTTGGCGGTTTTTAAACAGAGGCTGAATGGCCATCTGTTGGGAATGCTTTGATGGGTGTTCCTGCATAGCAGGGGGTTGGACTGGATGGTCCCTGTGGTCTCTTCCAACTCTATGATTCTAATGGAAGACTATGTGTTCTTGTTACTGATCACCGGACCCCAAGTGAGATTTACACTTTTCCTTCTGCTTCTTTCCAAGCTTTTTTCTCCCGCTTATTGTTGTTATGTATACTATGTGTTGTTACGTATCCTGTGTGCTCTAAGAATCATTACTTTATTGCAGCTTATTAAATATAATATAATACATATATACATAAGCTGTTCCATCATGTTGTTTAATATATACATGAAATTGTTGGGAGAGATTGTCTGGAGTTTGGGGGTTCAAGTGTTCCCAGAATGTTGATGACACCCAACTCTATCACTCCATCTAATTCCAAGGAAAATGTTTCAGTGCTAAGCCTGTATCATTATGGATTAGACGGAAATGAACAAATTGAAACTCAATCCAGCCATGCTTCTGTTCAGTCAAAAGGCACATCAAGGAAAAGGGATTCAGCCTGTCACACTGCCCTTGAAATCTCAGGTTCACAGATTGGATATAATCCTGGAATCAGACCTGAGCATGGATGCCCAGGTTTTGGCAATGGTCACGAGTACATTTGCATAGCTAAAACTGAAGTGCCAGCTGTGTCTATTGCTGGAGATGTCAGATCTGGTTATGGTGACACATGCCTTGATTATATTGCATTTGGGTGATAGTAATACATTCTACACGAGGTTGCCTTTGGAAACTGGAAATACCTGCAGGGCCAAAACACTATTTCCAGCCTGTTGACTGAGGTTAGTTAAACAGGAGGCATACAACTTCCTTGCTGCAACAGCTCCATTGTCCATTTCTAGCAAAAATCAAAATATAAAACCTGTAAAGCCCTATGTACAAGGTGCCCAGACTCAACATTTTTCCTCCATTAGCTCAAATATCCTTACAGAAGCCCTTATCCTACGATAGGTCAATATGTTTGTTTCTATTTTGCTGATGGCATGTTGGTAGGAGGCTGAGCATAGATGTAAAGTAATTTTGGACTCTCCGCTTAACAGCTGGGGAGGGGTACTTCATTCCCTTTGAAATACTTTTTCAACTCTTGCTTCATTTCCTTGCACATTCTGTGTGTAGAATTTGCTACAGCTTTCTGGATGTGGAAACTTGCCCTGCTCTGAAATGAATGATTTCGCTTTTGTTTTTGTTGTTGTCTTTGGCTTCAGGTATGACAAATGTTGATTATAATGCCTCTAACAGGATGCAAAATTCAGTGGAATCCCTATTCCTGGTAAAAACTATGCCTGTTGAATATCTGCCATTTTCTGCTGCTGCTGAAAACACAGGAGCTCTGAGAGAAAAAGTGGTTAAAAGTGGTAGACTAAAGGGACAATGGGGTTCACAAAATGCCTTGGGTGATGTTGGGCGCCCCTACATTGCTTATAAAAAGCTAAGAACCTAGGCTTCCCATCTCTAAAATAACTTGGAAAGGAGTGGTTCCAAATGACAGATTAGCAGAGTTTAGTGAGTATAGGTCAGCCCTTTCACAAGCCACTGTATAATTTCCATAATTAGCCAATAATTTGCCTGATAAACCAACTTGGCTGTCAGGATTTAGAGAACTGGAACATGGCAACTCTGAGAAAGGAAAAGAGAGAACTTAAGGATGGGGAAGAGAGTAAGGACAGGCAATGGCTGAAAGATCAACACATTGTATGAAGAGGCAAAAGCAGTAAGAGAAAAAGAAGAGAGGACTGAGGGCAACAGAGTGGTGAGTTTCTATCCTAGCTAAACCAGGCATTTTCAGTTTCATTCTGTATTACCGTAATACTACAGAGAGGAGAGAGAGAGAGCGCGCAACAGTAGCAGCAACAACAACAACAACAGAGAGATGGAGAGAATTTAGCTGTAAGACTATAAAACTAGGCACCTGAAATTCAACATGGAAACTAAGAGGGCCCTGAGGTGTAGATCACCAGGTTTTTTTTTTAAATGCAATAATTAATTTTCATTACTTATAAGTTATCTGTCAATTGTCAGCTGTCTGATTAGGCTGGAAGCAGGATTAAGTGATTTATTTCTTCTCAGGGCCTCTAGACAACTCCATGTGCTGCTTCCATTTCCAGGGTCTCATGCTCCTCAGACAATTTGTTATATGGCGGAGGGAGGGAATAAGAATTCCTGTTGCCTCGGAGAAAGTGAAGATTGGGAAATATCAAATTAAAACTGGGAAGGGGAGAGAAACAGCAGTGAAAAAGAAAAGTGGGAAAGAGAAGGAAAGAGAAGTTGCACATTGGAGGCTAGAAACTAAGGGTTTTCTAGCCTAGAGAAAGTTTCTATTTCCAGTGGTACCTTTATTACGGATGCAGTTCTTCACCGACTTCATTTCTCAAAGAAAGAATGAGTAATTTTAGCAATTTGCTTCCCATTGTGAAAAAGTCACAGTCGTAAAAGATTATCTGCAACTTGGCAATTATTCTGGGAAACACTCACACACAGTATTTTTGTGTTGAAAACATCATTTTCTGTACAGAAATGTTATTTTTGGAAAGAAAATGGCTGCTTTCTGCACAAAAACACCATGTGCGAATTTTGTGCAAAATAGGTTCCAAACTATCAAGATTCTCATTAGTCCAAAATTCTTCTTTGCAGCATTTTCCAACATGGGAGAAACATACTTTCTGACAATTTTTCTATTTCTTCCATCCACAATATACATGCACAAATGCAATAAAATCCAATGATTTTTTTTTTTTAATTTTAAAAAGACTTAGCTAAGGAAATGGAGTAAAACATATTAATCCTGATTGTTATTATGGATGGCCAAATTCATTTTCTGTCCTTTTGCAGATCATCTCTTTTCAATCAAATTCTAGATAAACAAGATGTCTTTTTACCCAAGCCTCTCATCATTTCAGTGTTTTGGATGTTCCCAAAGCCATTCAAATAAATGAAGCTGTTCTGCAGCTACGTGGAAGGGGGCAATATTCTGGCATACTTAATAATTACTGCTATAAATAGCAGATCGTGTTATTAAAGTGCCAATGAGAATTCCCCCCATGATATATACTATTCTGAGCAAATTCAGAAATTATGATTGAACCTTACTGTTATCCTTGCAAATGACTATAGCAGTTTTGAGAGCCTGCATGTACTTGTACATGTGTGCAGGTGTGTGTTTGCAATGCTTATGTGTGTGTGTAATGATAAGATTATAATCATGAAAATATTAACGTGGACAGTCCTAAATGCTCCCTTTCATTCTGGGATCCTCTGATAGCCTGTGTAGACTATTGCCATTAATGTGACTGAGTTGGTTAATCAAATCCTTTTCTTGCTCATACTACCTAAGAGATGTTGTATAGTGATTTAATCTTGAGTGGTAAACTTCCTGTAAGCCAGAGATGAGAAAAGTGAAACCTGAAGGTGGCCCCTGGACCTCACTCTGAAACTCCTGCCAGTTCCCCAAAACTTCCATGCCAATTCCCCAAAGCTTTCATTATTCTTTTTTTTGGGAGGGAGTGTACTTTCTCTCTCTCAAATCATGCAGAGAGTCCCTAAAATGTATAAAAACACCCAGCCCCACACAGAAAATGTCCTAGAACCCTGCAGCATGGTGATAAGAGAGAATTGCAGCTCTTCTCAAAATGGTGACAGGCAGAGAAACAACATTATTTCCAGTTGCCATTTTGAGAAGGACTTAGATGGAGATAGAAGTATTGTGGAACACTGTCCAGGGGTGTGGCCCTGGAGGGGGGGGTTGAAGGAGTCAAATTGGCCCAGGCCACATGAAATTGCCCATGCTTGTTGTAAATGAATCAAACAATTGAGAAAAAAATCAGAGAGAAGTAAACTAGTTGAACGTTTACTGAGAATGACAGAGGAAGGAATACAAAATTTGCTACAATTGGAGATGGAATCATCTTTTGGAGTCATATTTTGAGTTAGACAAGTCTGCCAATTTTCCTTTCCCCCTAACAGTTTTAAAAATAAAGCTCTTTCCATCCTTTTTGTGAAGAGATGTAAATGATTTAGAAGCCTCCTTTCAAAAACCTAAACTGAAGCCCGTACCTCTTTCCATTAACTGCTTGATCAATGCAAAGAGTTCAGATTTTTGGTTGTTGCAGATGGCTGAATCATTCACTGGTACCATAAATTCATTTATGAAAACACTTTTTTCACCAACAGTCCACGAAAAATGTTATGCCAGTGAGATGGGCAGAAAAAAGCCCTGGGCTGCTTATAGAGCCATCAAGAACTAAGCTGCTTCATTTTCCCAGCATTCTCTAGGAACTGGCACAACTTGGATTGACATAGTTAATTTCAATCCATTGAAGTTAATGGATGTTTGTGTGAAAATGCTGCCCCATTCTTGCCTTCCCTATAGTGGTATAACAGGACACAGGATTACCAAGTCACTATTAGCATAGTTAGCATAGTTTCCTAAGTCAGCCCAGAGGGCAGCAAAAAGACGTGGAAGCATCAGGGGTATTACAGTGCTATGATTCCACTTTAGCTGCTGTGGATGCATTCTATGGAATTCATCGGTTCATAGTTTGGTGAGACACTTGAGCTCTCTAGCTGAAAATTCTAAATACCCTTTCCTAAATTCCAAATCCCAAGATTCCATAGGATGTTGCTATGGCACTTAAAATGGAATCAGAGCACTAACATTGTATACAGTGAAACTGTCCTAGATCTTTTCCTTGGTCAAGATGGTAAGAAAGCCACATTGTGGATGGCTTGAAAAAGGGAAGATGACTTCATGTAAACATCATGGTGTCCTCACAAATCAGAGATGGAAAGAAATTTCATTGGACTCAGCAATCACAGTAAAAATAACATTTTTGCACCTCCTTAGACTTGTGCTCCTTACTGGGACCATTTGCACAGCTGTGAGACTTAAAGGGATTTCAAAGGAATAAAATACATTAAAAACAATTGCGCATTGTTTGAAAAAATGAATAGCGCTGCCCTTATTTGAGGACCGGAAAACCTGTACCTTACATGACAAGCAGAGGTTTCGTATTATAAGGGATGTCCTCGAGGTCAGGGTTGGAAAGATTTCCTTTTATACAGACTAGACAGGATGAAAAAAAAAATCCCCTGTTTTGGGGTACGGGCCCTTCATAAAGACAAAAATGTATACATCATTTTTTTTATAAATATGGACAATAAGTTAATTTTATAGAGAAACACATGGCTAGGTTACCTGAAACCAATACTTTCATTTGGTACTTATGTAAATTTGCTGCAGTTATTGTAATGAAGGTCTAGAACCGGGGTGGGCCACTGTGTGGGGGCCAGGAGCCAATTTCTCCCACGATCAAGCCCTCATAGGCCATACCCAAAGGCAAGCCCAAATGCCTCCATTTTCCTCTGCAGACCTTCTCAAAATGGGGAGAGGAAGTGAAGGTGCATCTCTTGCTGTGGCCATTTAGAGAAAGAATACAGAGAATGATGTGGGTATTTCTTCTGCAGAACATCTCAAACTGGCAAAAGGAAGGCAACTCTTTGTTGCCATTTTGAGAGAGACTGCAGAAGAAAATGAAGGTAGTTGGAAGTAGTCTGGAATTCTAGGATGCCTGTGGGTTGGGGTATTTTTTACATGTTTTCATGCATTTGAGGAGCTTTCTGAGTGATTTTAAGGCAAAAATTGCCCCTAAATCGCACCACTTCTTTCATTTTTTGTGGGGTTAAGGGGCTCTGGGAGGACTGGTGGGAGATTCAGAAGACTCAAAAGATGGGGCCCAAGGGCCTCATGCAGCTTAGGACCACACTGTGCTCACCCCTGGTCTAGAACATGAGCTGATAGATTTAAATTCATTTGGAGTAGCCCTTGAATCTCACTCCCAATTCAGAGTGGAAGAAGAAGTCATTTTTCTATTCCTGAATGGGAAATGGCTCTACCCCTTAGTGCACTCAGTAGATTAAAGCTATGAAAACTCCAAGAAAACCGATGCTTACTGACTTTTAAATGTAAAGGGTAAAAGGATGTCCTTTCCATCTTATGAAATGTAAGAATCCTTTAACATAGAAAAAAGAGGCTTCAGAACACAAGGGTTACAGCCTGATAGAAACGCATTTTCTCACCCCTTTTTCTACGGAGCTCATTCTATCCATAATACCAGCCACTTGGTAAACCAATCAATATTGTAACTAGTGCCTGAGGTTCTGGATTCTACAGGCATGGATAACTAATGAAAACGCCTTCGTGCTTGAGATGAGAAAAACAAATGTGTCGATAAAAGAAGGGAGAAGGACCTTGAAGCTCTTGGGGAAGAGGGGAATTGAATGATACGTTAGCATTTGTGTTTTATTTGGCAGCTTCACACAGGATCTCGTAACTTTTGTTTTAATACTACAACAATTTATGTTCTTCCAACTACTGCTGCTAGGTTCTTCACTGGAGGCTCTTGTCCTGACACCCTCATCAATGGAAGGAGGGAATGGGTGGCAAACCAGGACAAGAGTTTTCTCTGTGCTCTGGCTAATGAGTGGCCTCTCCAGAATCATTTTGTCAGTACCGTTCTTCTTTTCTAACACTTGGGCCAGGCAACTTCACTATGCTTTCCAGTGTATATGGTGCTTTTATTGTTACCCTTGCCTGTTTTTGAATTTTAACTCCTGCTTTTACAACAGCTTATTCATTATTTTAAGTGTTTGTAGGATGCCTTAAGGGCCCTTATCAGTGGATTCTAAATCACAGAGTTGAAAAGGACTCTAGGGACCATCTAGCCAAGGCTTCCAGTTTGCAAATAAAATAAAAGGGAGAGTAGGCCTCCTCTCTTTCTCTTCTTTGATAGAGCTTTGGCGAACTGGACAACTGCGTGGAGAGAGGAGCTAATGGATGTAGTTTTTCCTAGTAGGCAGCTGAAAGACATTGTCCTTTTGCCTCTCTGACAGTTCTTAAAGGCACAAATAACCAGCCATTTTGTTACCTCACTGGCATACCCCTTCCCAGGGAGATATAAATTTGATATCAAATATGCCCACCATGCCAGAGATGTTGCCCAGATGAGCATATAGGCAAAGAGGTCAAACAACTGAAAACAGGTCAAGACCAGAAAAATCCCCAGTCATGTAGCCTAAGGAGACCTCAGGCTATACACATCCACATAAACAAAGGATCCTCAGTCAAGAATAGCCAACTTGAGAGGATTAGCGTGTTTTCCCCAGGTTGAGCAACTTTGAATCCTACAAGGCAAGGTCCATCTACATCAGTGGTTCTCAACCTGTGGGTCCCCAGATGTTCGTGGACTTCAGCTCCCAGAAGCCCCAGCCACTATGATCAATGCTCAGGTTGAGAACCACTGATCTACATAAACCAATACTGCAGCCCTACTTGAAACAATACTGCAACTCTACTTGAAACAATACTGCAACCCACTTGCCATTGTATGGCATTGCTTCCTTTGTTTTGGCCATTGTTCTTCCTGGGAGAGGGCCTGCCCTCAAGGTACATTCTGCCCTATAAGTAGTCCTAGTTTTGGAGGGTCTCTTCGGAGAACTCCTCGCCATGCTAGCAGACAGGCACACTGTTAGTTGAGTGATCCCCTCAGCCGTCTCTTTGCTGAGCTTCATTCTTCTCACTGCTTCCCAGATGGAAGACTTCAGGATAGGTGCAGTATCACTGTCTCTACATTCCCTTTGCTATATCCCCTATCCATTTTTCACCTCTTTTCCTTCTCAATAGGCCTTGTGTGTGTGAGTGAGTGAGTGCGTTGGTGTGTGATACCATATTCATTTAATAAAATTCATTTATTTGGTACATATGTCTGGCTTTTGCTTGGCCTGGCCCCATAAAGTTGGGTGAAAGATCCTGCTCGGTTACCCTGCCCCTCGTCTTGACAGTGCCCCACTAATTTCTCCAACCTTTATAACTTGCAGTGAATCAAGGTATCCCTCATGGGACCCTCAGAAGTCAGGGTAACAATTTTAAAAAGGGTCAAGGGCTGAATTGCCACAAGACTCATTATTTACTTGCAGGAAGCAGCATTTTCTGCACAGAAAATGATATTTAGGCACAGATATACTATTTTCTATGAAAAAAAATACTGTTTCATGTGCAGAAAATGTTATTTTCTGCATGGAAGAACCACAGGAATTTATGTATGTATGTATGTATGTATGTATGTATGTATGTATGTGTAATGAACTGCAAAGATTCAGTTCAGGTTTCTCTTCATCAGGATTTCCTGTCACTTGAGAAACATATTTCTTCAATCATTTTTCAAATATTTTCAAATATATTTTTTCCATTCCTATGCTACACGTTCATTCTCTCTCTCTTTCTCTCTCTCATACACAGACAGACACAGTTTTCTTGTATTCTAATGTTCACAAGAGAGATATCTTTCTGATGAGAAAGGGAAGGAGATCTTTCACCCTCATCCTCAAGGGCTGGTAGCATTTATCACCCAACATTTCCCAAGCTATGGAGCAAGTAAAGCAGTGGGAGAAGCACTCATTTTGCTGATTCTGAGGGTCTTTCCGCACTGCGCTACGATAGTGCTATTATTCCACTTTTAACATCCTATGGAATCCTAGGGTTTGCAGTTTAGGGAGCGGTGTTTAGAATTATCAGCCAGAGAGCTCTTTGGCCTCAGTAAACTACAAACCCCAGAATTCCACAGGATGTTCAAAGTGGAGTAATAGCACAATAACAATGTAGTGCTGAAAGGTCCTGAGACTCTGTTCTTCATCCTACCAAATGAGTCATAGATGAGATGGATGCTAATGGCCACTCCTTTCCTTGGTCCAGATAGGGACTGCATTTAGCTCAAGGCAGGGCTCTGTTTGGCCTGGCAGCACTAATTTGCGACAGCATGAAGCTGGTATTTCAAAGGATTGTATACCCTACGTGTAGAAAGGGGACTTTATTTTTAAACCTGCTCCAGGATCCCAACCACCTTAATTTGCCTTTGGTCCTAAATATTTGCCAACAAGCCTGAGCTGAAAGAGGTTTTGGATTCTGCATAGCTTCAGCAGGCCTAGGATGGGCTCAGCAGGCTTTTGGCTAGCTTCAACATTTGCATTGCAGCCTAAGACAGAGAAGTCTGTGCAGATTTAGCACCGCTAACATATGCATAATTAAGCCAATTTCTTTCTGTTAGGCACTTCACTGAGTATTTAAAGAAGAATCTTATTTAATGAATTGGGAATGACAATGAACTTTAAGTAGGGAGACTGTAAATGTGCCAGTTGACTCCATTGGTCTCCCATTTCAGTAACGGATATAAACTGATAGTGCAACCACTTTTTCCAGTACGATTCACTCATGAAATAAACTTCCAGTTGGTCAGTGTCTATTGCACTTTATGAGATCTCTTGCAAGGGGTAAAGAAGGGTGGCTGAGGCAGGATTTCTGACAAAGCCACAGAGAACAAGCAGCAACTGTGATTTTGCTGAAATAAGGCAGGTGGAACTGGAAGCTATACTTATGGGATCTCAAACTGTCCCACTATTTCCAAAGTTGCCACAGGATTTTCTGTGCTGTGTGGTCTCTCCGAACCTTGTCTCTGATAATTATTATTATTTTTTTACAGAGTTTGGAAACATTGCTTTTTAAAACTACAACCTTAAGGGTCCCTCAGCAATGCTGGGTGGGGAATTCTGGGAGTTGTAGTGCAAAAGGTAATATTTCCATTTCTCAGGCCATTTCCACATGACACTGTTATAGTACTATTTATTCCACTTTCAATATTGTTTGGAATTTTGGGGTTTGTAGTTTATTGAGGCCAAAGAGCTCTCTGGCTGAGAATTCTAAAGGCCCCTCCCTAAGCTGCAAACCCCAGGATTCCATAGGATCTTGAAAGTGGAATAATAGCACTATAATAGTGTAGTACGGAAGTGGCCTCAGTTTTAACTGGACACAGCAGAATAGGGGAAAGAGAAAAAGAACGATCAACCTATATTGTTAAAATCATATTTCTTACCTTCCAATGGCCATGTTATCAATAAGGGGGGGATGAGAAGACGGGGAACAGACTTACCTGAAGCCATCAAACCAGCCTTCGTAAGGTTAGTCAGGATTTTGCAAAACCACTCTCTGTGACTTTGATTCTATATGATCTAATCGTTAGCTGATAGCTGCGGTGTGTATACCTTTTAATTTGGTTGTCAGGGGAGACAGGAACAGGGTGCAATAATTAAGGATAAAAAGATGGGGAGCAGAAGCTTTATTAAAGGATATATTGAAGATGGGAATTTGATCTGAGAATTAGATTATGATTGCAGTCGTTAATGCAGCTGTGCCACTCTTGAGTGACAGTGCGGTAGATGAAGTGAAGAGGCAATTACGAGTATAGGACTCTCTGTAATCTTTACAATCCCAACCTCACTGTCACATCCATTCAAATTAATTTGGATGAAAGCCCTATATTTACAGCTACGCCAGACTGGAAATTTGTGATTGTTCGTTTGTTTGCTTGTTTACTGTCCATAGGAAAAAAAAATATTTCCAGGGGAAGATTTCACCAGAGGAATGGGTGGCGGCGGAGGGGGAGGATATAAGCGGAAGGAGGAGAGCTGTTTTGTCCGCCAGCTTGTCTTTTCGATTCACCAAATTAATAAGAAGAGATTAATCTGAAGGCTGGCGCCTTTATGAAAACTGATTGATTTTTGGCAGCCTGGTGCTATTATGATTATCTTCTGGAAGGTCAAAGGGAAAGCATGTAAAAGTCATAGCTGATTCATGAGTTCCCCATATTAAGAAGAGGATAAGGAAAAAGAGGGAGGAGTCTGTTGATCCACGCTATAAGTGAGGCATCATTTCGCCTTGCCTCGCCTCGCCGAGGCTGAAATTCAAGGGAAAGGATTTTAAACAACTTTGGACATAGTTATTTAAAGATGTCTGTTCAGGAGAGATAGCAATAGTTCATTACTATGCATGGTGAAAACCTATTTTAAGGAGCTCCTTTGCCGCACAAAGATTAATTTACCACCACTTTTACACACACACACACACATACACACATAGCCCTTCATTCCCCATTCCACACTACTAATATAAATGATGGTTGTAGTTTAAATTGGTATTATATTTTGATAGCCGAGTTTTGAATGTACAGAAGAATACATTGCATAAAAATATGCAGTAAGAGAGAGAGAGACCACCCAGAAGGAAAGGTCTTTGAACATTGTTCCACTGGGAGAGGGAAACATGTAAGTATTTATAGGAAACTGGTTGTTTAAAAAGATTCTTGCTGCATTTGTTACTTAGAGCCATTAAGAGGAAGAAATATATTTTTTTTTCTTTCTCTGAACAAGCAACCATTGCTGGTTGAGGCTTATATGCAAGCCATCTGTTCTTGTTGTGTTCTTGTGTGTCTTCAAGTTGTTTATGACTTATGGAGATTCTAAGGTGAACCTATAATAGGGTTTTCCTGGCAAGATTTTGTTGGGGGGGGGTACCTTCTCTGAAGCTGAGAAAGTGATTTACCCAAGGTCACACATTGGGTTTCCATGACCAAGCAGGGATTTGAACCTCAGTCTGCAAAGCCATAGCCCAATATCAAATCACTGTACCACACTGGCCATCTTTCTTTGGGTTCAATTCCCCACTCAGCCATGGAAACCCACTGGATGACCTTGGGTACGTCACAAACATTCAGCTCCAGAAAACCCCACAACACATTTGCCTTGGGGCTGCAATACATCAGAAATGACTTGAAGGCATACAACAACAACAACAACAACAAGAAGTATGTATAGGGTCACAGCCTCCAAAAGACATAGCAATCTTAGGGAATATCAGCAGTCAGGTAGCTGCCAAAGTTTGATGCTAGTGGTCAAACTCCTCGAGTATGATGCAATTTATAATCCAACACATTTTCAGGGCACCAATCTGGGAAAGTCTGGGCTAAAGTATTAGAAATTATGAGGTCATGTAAGGTATGTGAGAGAATGTCATAGTGGCAGAATGGGATAAACACTCAATGAATAAACAAGTAATGCCTACATTCCTAAAAGCACGTAGAAGTCAACAAGGAAGCTATCTTCTTTATATATCTGTTCCTTTTCTAGTTCTTCACGTTGAAATCATTTGATGTTCTGCACTTTTCAGTATTGCTTAGGCTTCCAATTGCCATAGACTTGAGAAGGGGTGGGTGAGTGTACATATATATGTAATGTGTGCATTTTTTGAGAGGGAGTCTATAATACAGATGGGTCAACTAGAAACAATCAAGGTTTAGTTTTGAATGGCTGCCAATTGGTATCTGCCCATCACTTCTCTTAATAGAAGAGAAATCCCTCTCCATCTGTTGGGAATACACTGAAGAGCTGAAAACATCAACTGCAAGATGTAATGAGTGACAGAAAGGTCTAAGCCCTTTAAAAGCACAAATTCACTATGATTGTATTCTATTAATATTCTGAACTTCTGTTGATATGATCATCATCATCATCATCATCATCATTTTTATCATCCATGGAAGACCTGACGTAAAAGCTTACTTTTAGTCCTTAAAAACGAATAAAAGAAATGAGAACATGGGAAGGGAAGTGAGAAGCATTTAACTTTGTGAAAAGTAAGCAAAAAATTGATTCCCAACCATTAATAGGATGGGGAGAACACAAGGAAAAACAATGCTGAATCCTTCTTAAGAATGTTCTGTTTTCATGTTATATTAGTATCTCTTCAGAAACAGTATAGGGTCGCTGTACAATGAGAGGAGAAGTCCAAATCACCGTCACAGAGATTGTATTAAAAAGAGAAATGGTCATAGATGGAGATATGTGGGATGACATAGGTGAATCAGATGATCGGCATTGAGATGCAAAGGATATTTTCAGGTGTCCTCATTGTCAGTGAGCAGATTGGCAACCCCAGGCAGATTTTCACCCTTCCATGAGAACAAAAATGAGCAACATGAGTGAATATATAAGTATGTTCGGTTTCACACACCTGTATCCCCTCCACAAAAGCTGTGCCAAAAAACAAAACAAAACAAAAACATCCCTGAATGCAATAAATAAAATTTGAAAAATCTGCCAAAACTCTCATAATTTTGTCCAACAGGATGAAAACTTTTGAAATTCTTCATTCCCACTTGTGAGAACAAAATTGGTAAAAATGTACATTCCTAGGGCATCGTCAAGAGAAAAATGGCTTGTCTAAGGATTCAGATAGTGGGGAGTTAATTTTAGGAGAGTTGATTAAAGCAACATTTTCACTATTTCTTAGAGCAGAGGAGGTTTGAGGCCAAATCCCCATCAAGAGTCAGTGTGATAGATGATAGCTCAGAAGTTGGTGAGCAATTGATTGTGCCAAAGACAGAGCCACTGATAGAACAGACTGCCTTGCCAACACCCTCACCAGATGAAAGACAAGCTGAGACAGAGTTGTTGCAGCCTGTGCCAGAGGGAGAAAGGACCAGCAATGATTTAGGTGAATTAGATCGACCTAGGCCCCCCCCCAGGCCCCAGTCATGGAGGAGACAAAAGAGAGCAGCTCAGAGGGAAGCTGTTTTGGTGACACTGAGAAAACAGAACAATGATGCGTAACACCTGTCCTCCTCGGCTATATATGTCAGTCAGCGTGGCTTGTTGTTTGCTTGCAGCAAATCACTACCCAAGCTCCCATTACTCTTATATTCTAGCATTCTAGATCTTTTGGACTGACCTTCGGCATTCTTGACTTTTGGAACTGACCTTAACTTTGGCTTGGCTCAGCATTTCTACTTGATTGTTAGCACTGGACACTCCTCACTACCTCCTCCTCTCAGGCAAGTACTATTGCTTCCCTTCCCTTGCTGGCAGTTAAGCACTGGCTGGGAGGTGAACTCTGGCAGTCAGCATAAGCTCCTCACAGAACGTGCCCTGCTTGACAAAGGTCCACCTTCCCTGAGGGTAGCCCTACCTTTCCAAAGGAAGAGGAGACTGTGCTATCTTCAGCCAGATACTTGCCTTCAAGAAGATCTACCTGACAACATCTTTCTCTCTTTCCTCTTTCCTTGAGTGAGAAAAGGTGGGGAAAGCAATCACCAAGGCTCCCATGAAGCTCTGGAGACTGCCAACTGAAAAGCCTTTCATTTCCTCCATCTTCTTCCTGGGGCAGGGAGGGGAGAAGAGGAGCAGACCCCCTTCATTTCATGTTAAGCTCTCCCTTATTAGATAACCTTAGTCAGACCTCCACATTCCAAATATCTTGGCGTAATTTAATGAAATGGTGGGCCCTCTGGATGCCATCTTCTTTATTTCTCAGTGTGATCACAATTATTAGCTGAGTGTTGTTCTTCGGCCTTTTTAAATATCCTGCAACCCTGAAGATGAACATTCATAAAAATGCTTGAAACCTATAATTTTGCACAGCTGTGTCCATTTCAATTGGGGAGATCAGAGGACTTAAACATTGTTTTTCTGTCTCTCTTTTTTAAAAAAAAAATCCCAAAACTGGAATTGTCTTTACATGTGTTCTGTGAATAATCCTTTCAGAAGAAGGTCAAGTGCTTTGTTAATTATCTCCTCAAATATCAAGGCCACAATCCAATTAACATTAGTCCTGACTAAATTCTAATAATTCTAAGGAGGAGGGAAAAAAAGGGTTTTCAGAGAGACTCGTGATTTATTTCAGCTGGATTTGGGGGTTAATAATAGCAACTATTACTATTATCCTTATTATTACTTTAATTTATTTAATCCCTGAATGTCATCTTACAATATTAAAATATTTCAAAGGTAAAATGAGCAATAGACACACTATGGACTACCTGCAATGGTTAGTCCCAGCTAGAAAAGATGCATTGAATCAATGACACTTGTTAACACTTATGCAAATCCTGTTGATTTAATGGGTCTATTCTAGCTGGAACTAACAATTGTATAATCATTGTGTTTTTATTATTATTATTTTTTTACAAAAAATGCACTTTTGTATATTTTAATATTGTAAGATATCTTGAGTTGTCCTGAGTTAATTTTTTGGGGGCGGTGGGGGAAATCACCCAAGAAATTGAAATAATAGGGAGTAATAGACATCTAGTAAGGTGCAGTGGTTTGGATGTTGCCCTAGGATCCCAAAAGACCAGGGTTCAAATCCCTGTACAACTGTGAGAACCCACTGGGTGAACCTGGAGAAGTCACATTCTCTTGGCCTAAGAGGAAGGCAATGGCAAACCTCCTCTGAATTAATCTTGCCAAGAAACTCTTAGGATTGCATACATTGGAAATGACTTAAAGGCACACATTAATGCTGGTGAGACCTGTTAAATCAGCGCTTATGTAAGCCTAGCTGAGTCTAACAACTTGAGTTAGCCCTAAATCCAGAATGTACTATTAAACACGAGAGGTGGAAACCTTTGTGTTCACTGTCCTTGCAGATAGGAGTGAATAATTATTCTAATCTCCTCTCTCCTAGGTGAGAACATGTGGATTTCTGCACAGTTCCTGATCACTATTTGCATCTCACAAAGTCATATTGTGTGTAGAAATGTTACATGTAGAAAGCACATTTTCTGCACAGCAAACATTTTTTGTGTGAACTTAAAATATGTTCACTGCACAGAAAAACCGCATGTGTTTTTGTACAGATGACTATCATTGAAGGGTGAAGAATCTCATGGTAGTCTCACACCTACCTTTGTTCCTTCTCTGCTGGGATGTTAATAAACATAAATATCTTTTTCCCCTCTCTACTATATATGAACACATCTGTACACCCCCCTAACACCCACCCACACACCAATTCCTTTTTCTCTAGAATTATGCTTATCTGATTTTTGTGACTCCCACCTTATGGCGCACTGTAACTCATGCTCCCTTCCATGCAATCTGCAAATTTTTAGTGGCCAGAAACTGCTTCCTTCTTAAAAACACAAATACAATGGAGGTAGATGCCTGTGATCCACATATCATGGTTCAGATGCTGCTAGGGTGACCACTGACCATTACTCTTCCTCTTGGTCCATGTGGCAACCAGTGACACTACAAGGCATAGCCTTCAGGAGATCACAAGGGATTATGAGGCTCTGGGCTGGAAGCTGAAGGATCTTGATGCACAAGTTTGAACTTAACGCACAAGTGATTGATGCATAAGTTGGCCTTAACAGATTGGAGAGCTGGGCCAAAGCTAACAAAATGAATTTCAACAGAGAGAAATGTAGGGTCCTACATTTAGGTAGAAAAAGTAAAATGCACAGATACAGGATGAGTGACACTTGGTTTGACCACAGTACATGTGAAAGGGATCTGAGAGTCTTAGTAGACCACAAGTTGAATATGAGTCAACAGTGTGATACAGCAGATAAAAAAACCATTGTGATTCTCTTCATTAATAGGAGTGTAGTATCTAGGTCAAGGGAAGTAACAGTACCACTCTTTTCTGCTTTGGTCTGACCTCATCTGGAATGCTGTGTTCAATTCTGGACACCACAATTCAAGAAGGATATTGAAAAGCTGGAATGTGTCCCAAGGAGGATGACCAAAATGGTAAAGGTCTAGAAGCCATGCCCTATGAGGAGTAGCTTGGGGAGCTGAGTACGTTTAGCCTGGAGAAGAGAAGGCTAAGAGGTAACATGACAGCCATGTTTAATTTTTTTTGAAGGGATGCCACACGGAAGATAGAACAAGCTTTTTTTCTGCTATTCCAGAGACGAGGACACTGAGCAATAGATTCAAAATATAGAAAAAGAGATTCCACCTAAACACTAGGAAGAACTTCCTGATAGTAAGAGGAGTTCAACAGTGGGACATGTTGCCTTGGAGTACAGTGGAATCTCCTTTATACAAAGGCTGGATGGCCATCTGTTGGGAGTGCTTTGAATATGTATTTGTGCATGGTGGGGGGTTGGACAAAATGGCCCTTGTGGTCTCTTCTAACTCTATGATTCTATGATTCAATTACTTACTTGTCACCAAAAAAAGAGGAAATATATTTCTAAAATAACATGCTTAGGTGCAAATAATTTAAATAGAGATGTGATACATCTCACCATAGTGAGAAGACTGTGACCAAGGGACCCATTTGCTTCCTTTCCTTTCTTAAAATTGGTTATCTTTGTATCAGCGTTCAACTACATAGGGCCTTCAAAAAAACATGCCTTCAAGCAGAAGATTACCCTTTGACAGCCCTTTCAGTACAGAACTTTTTACTGATTTAGTTCCAAGTATGGTCCAAGATAAATCTCAGACAATATGAGGCTAACACACGAAGCTTCAGAAAGTGGTGGTGGAATTAAAACTACAACAAACTTAGCAGGATTTTGCCAGATATCTTATATATATATATTGCAGATTTTTTTTGGGAGGGGGGTTATAGTCAATGTCACCTTTCTACAAAGAAAAGGACATTTTCCATTTGTGGAATTGCCTTTGGTCTGGCGGAAGGCTTTCACTGACAGAAAAGAAGGGAGACCATTTTGAGCTGTTTCCTCCTTCCCTCTATAATTCTAGAGGGCTCTAGAACACTCTTGAGCAAATCTTTAGGGGATTTCAGTGCATAACTGACAAGAATCCCTCCTCCGAGCTTGGAAAAGTTACTTTTTTGATAATAACTTCCAGAATCCTCAAGGCAGTTTGGCTGTTCTTGTATTGACTAAGAGATTCTACTAACTGTAGTTAAGAAAGTAACATTTCCAAGTTCTGCTCCTTCTCTTTTGCTATCACAGGTGTCCACTGCATCAAAAGCTGTTCCATGACATTCAAAATTTTGTTGTCTCTTACAGTTAGGGGGTTTGTTTTTTTTAAAGTAGGTTTTGAGTCTGGCAAAGTGACTTATCACAAGCCCAAGAAGCAGAAATGAGATGGCATCTGTATGAAATGAACAGAATAATGAAATGAAAAAAGAAAACCACAATCTTCTTATGGCCCTCTTGATTGGGTGTTGTCGATCTTCAGAAAACTAAATATAGAAAGGTTGAAAGAGGATTAAATCTGCAGTAACTGGGGGCAACTAAAGAGATTAGGAAAGTTTAATTAATTCAATAGATGTGGAGCTACTTAGCAGCTTCATTACTTAAAGCAGATATTTCATAATCTATGGAAAATCAACACTTTTTAACTCCTAAGATTGCTCACTTGCTGAACAAGGTTGAATGTGGAATATTTCACAAGAAATCAGCTAGTTTTAGTCAGAGAATTGGTTAATGACCCTAAATACCAATTTACCATTGGATGCATTTGGTACAGGTACAGGTAAATTCTGCCAAATCTCTGCTATCATTTAGTGCCACCTTGCTGGCATCTGGACAGAGAGGGTAAACAGCCCTATTTCACTTTCTATACACGTTCCATTAAATGTTCACATTTTATGAAGCCCAAGTTTGTTCCCTCATCATTCCAAGTAAAACTACAACTGTTTCTCCCTATGTGATCCTTTGTAAACATGTTCATATGTGTGAAAAAAATGTACCCAAGTTTACATGCAATTTGGCTGTTTCGGCTTCTGTCTAATTTGCGCTTTTGCTATATTATTTCCCCTAGTTACATACATTTTTAGCAGGGATTTGCATTGCAAAATAGTCTGAGAACCTAATAAAAGTCTGACAAAACTTAAAAGAAATTCTATTAAGTTTGTACTAAAATGTCAACCAACTGCATGTCTCCTTTATTGTTGGATCACATGATTTTAAAATATAGCTGGGCAACTTGAAAAGATAGGGGTGGAATTTGCCCCCCAAGAACTGATAGGGCTGTCCTTATTTTGCTGCAAAATGGCCAATTGGATCATCAACAGAGCACAATTAACTATTTGGCCATAGTCTTCCATGACTTGATATAGGCACATAGGTGCTATTGAAAAAAAAAAAGTAAGGACAAAAGTCCTACAGTCCTAAAACATGTTGCTCCTCCCTCTCATAACTGTGGCAAAATGGGCACAATTGGCCATTTGGGAACAATAGAGTTTGAGGGTATCAGAGGACAGGGGTCACACTGGGGGTCTTGGAGGAATGTAAGTAGCCTATAGCCCACCTGTTTGTTCACTAATGTTTTCAAGGTTGATTAGACAAATTTATGAAGGAAAGAGCTATAAATAACTTCTGATCAGGATGATTGTTCAGGTTCAGAGGGAGGATACCACTGAACACCAGTTGCTGGGGAACACCCAGAGGACTCTAGCTACTGTGTGAAAGAGTATGCTGGACTAGATAGGCCTAGCAGAGCTCTCCTCATCAAGGTTGTTCACAGAAGGTGTAGTACTTTGCATGTTCCAAAGGTTCCACATAAACCTCATAGAGGGTGGAAACAACAGCAGTGGACAGGAACAGTAACAACGAAAATGAACACTCACAAAATTCAGAGGGACGATTTTTTTGGGGGGGGAGGGGATGGAATTTCAGTTTTAGTAAATACTAATTTGTGGACTAAAGCTTCAAGAATCCCATAGCCTGTGACAAAAGAAGTTAAGATTCTTAGAATTTTACTCTGAGAAAAATATTTTTTTCCAAGTCCAGGGAATTCTGCTGCCAGTGGGGGAAAAATATGAAAAGTGAAAATAGAACTATTTTATATTTTATAGCTATTTTAGCTATAAATGGTTGGACTTCTCCATCACAGCCCACATTACATAACTGTACGCCTACTTAGCTACATCACAAAGATGCTAAGATACCTTGTTAATGAATTCCAAAGATGCAAGGATGTTGAATGGGACTCTGACAAGAGTATCCCAATGCACATTGGAATGTGCCAGTGCACATTGGCACTCCTTAATTGATGTCCCTGAGAACCAGTGTGATCTAGTGGTCTGAACATTGGACTATGGACCCTAGAGACCAGGGTTTGATTCCCTGCTTGGTCATGGAAACCCACTGGGTGACTTTGGGTGCATCACATACTCTTGGCCCCAGTAACCTCATGATAGATTCTCCTTAGGGTCTCCATAAGTTGGGAATAACTCGGAGGCACATAGCAACACCAACAACTGGTGTTCCAATGCAGATTGGCCCTATTGTGTATGATTCCTGTAGTGTATTGGTTCCTATGAACAACTGCATCATGTCACTTGCTCTCCTACATCAAAACATAACAGTCGCTCCTAACGGAATACAGATGTTGTGAAACTGCTTGACTCTGTTTGCCACAGATGTGAGTCCACCTCCAAAGATGTTAGCCTTCAAATGAATTCCATTAATTAATTACATATTTATTCATTTAGTTAATTTATAGCCACGTTTCTCCAACACAGGGTCCATTGGGTCTTAGAACAAATTTAAATAATTTAATTATAAAAAACATTACAGTTGGCTCTCCATATCTGCAATTTCTGTATCCATGGATTCAACCAACCGCCACTTGAAAATATTTTTAAAAAATTGGAATGTAAAAAATTAGAATGTAAACTTTGATCTTATATAAGGGATGCCATCTTACTACAACCTTGTACATACTGGGATGCGAGCATCCATGAATTTTGGTATCCACAGAAGGTCCTGGAATCAAACCCTAATGGATACTGAGGGCCCACTGTATATTAAAAACACAAAACTGGAAGACTTCAAAACATGTTTAAAACGTGGTTTAAAAATGATAAAGGCACAGCATGCCCCACTAGAAGCCCCTTCTGTCACAGGAGTTAAGAGCCAGAGTTCTGCCCAGATAAAAGGGTCTTTTCATGCCAATGCAAAGAAAGCATAGATGGGGGGGGGTAATTGAATAATACTTATTCAAATACAGCAGGTTACTAAAGCACTTGTAACACTGATAGTACTTCAGCCTGCAAAAGTCAGCTGAAAGGTATGTAGCCATGCTATTCAGGAATAGGTGTTATATTGATAAGAGTCTCTTCACAAAAGTGCCCTCTTATACCACAAGTAGATGTGAGGCATGTCAATTTTTCACCTTTTGTTCTTTGCCTTTGATTTGATCCATTTCTCTCCAATGCATTTTTAAAATAAACATACAAACACTGAGAGTTATGTTTTATGTGCACAGGTGTAACTTTGAACATCACCAGTAAGGACAGAAAAATAAATGCTGGATTAGCCTTTCTTTATGGAAATTCCCATTTCCTGTCTCCTGAGACATGCAATGAAACAAAACATATCTCAGAACAGGGATAAAATTCTGGTCTATATTTCTTCTTGAAGGAAGCATTGAGTAATTTTGGTAGTTTTCGTCTGGCTGGGAAACAAGTTTTGAAAACTACACATTATTTTAAAGCCTATTTACAAGTCTGGGCTTATTTTGTACAACATTTACACATGGTTGTTTTGCACAAAAAATAGCATTTCCTGTGTGGGAAGCAGCTTTTTCTGAGCATAAAATAATATTTATGCATAGAAACATTATTTTCTGTGCAGGAAATGGTGTTCTTTCCACAAATTCGCTTTAAATAAGTAAAATAAATAAATTCTTTTGCAAAACAAGCACAACTAAAAGTGTTTACATTTGGAGATATACATAAACATGCTTTGATAATGCAAGAATGTATCCAAACATGTACTTCAGGAAAAAAATGTGTGCAAACATATGTACATTTTGCCAAAAAACCCCACCGAAAATAGATAGGTATTTCTACATATGAAGAATAAGCTCACAGCTCTGTATAAAAACACAATGTGGATTCCAATGGGAATGGGAAAAACTCAGTGAGAAGAAGACAAATCTCAACTTCTATTGATTTTAATTCCATGTCCCATGCTGTGTTGTTTTGGCTAGTATACACAGAACTTATAATGCACACCAATTAAACTAAAGGCATTGTGATGATTGTGGGAGAGTTATTAGGTATAGGGGAATAGTAGATGCAACCATGCATACAGATGGCGGTGGAAAAAGCGTATCCTGGCTAGCTATGTGTGAGGAATCGGATTTCAGTCCAAGGTTCAACAAATTTATTTCAGTCCATATATCTTGGGAGGCAGACAGGATGGATACAATTTGCACTCCAGAGTGCTGATATTGATGACTAGATGGATGAGGAAGCATCCTCCCCAAATATGCACATTTAAAAAATGCACATAGAAAATGTGCACATTTCAAAGATATGCAAATCACTCCTTATACACAGTTTAGTCAATGGGTGCTGGTGCAGAATATGTTTAACCCATGAGTATAATTTAAAACATGAGCACAAATATGTGCATACTAGAAAGAAATAAAAACAAAATGGATTGTGTCCCCTAAAAAGTAGGGAGAGAGGAAAAAAAACCAGGACAGACCAACACCTGCATAAATCCTGATTGGTAGTTTCCACCTGGAACTTACAATAGCATATTGAAACATACTGGGACAATGTGGAGAACTTAAGGTGCTGAAAGTTTCTCAGAGCTGGCTCCTGATGTATGCATCAGTACTAATGGCACCTGATGGATAAGTGAGCTTTTGCAGGTGCCCAAAAGTGCCTTGTCCACAATATGACAACATAATGCATTATGAATGCATTTCTTGGCCATTCTACTATTTCTCCCACACCAGTCTATTTTTAATGCTATATGAATCCTAAAATCTCAGAAATAAAATTTCCTTGAAGTGTGTGTGTGTGTGTGTGTGTGTGTATGTATGCATGCACACGTGTGTATGAGGGAGCAAGAGCAAGAGAGAAGTCTAGCAATGATAAGGACATCTCAGAAGACCATTTCTAACAAGCAGTGTTGAAGCTGATAATCAGCACACTGTGTGCACACATACCAAGGTTTCCTTTGTCTAGATGAGGAATCAAGTTCTGAAATCAACAGACTACAGGCAACTACTCTTTAATCAACAGATTTCTCAAGGAGACATTTGAGTGTGCAATCTCTGCAGCCCGTATTAAAACCATCAGAAAATCAGAACAAAATGATTAAAAAAACTCTTGTTTATTACTCTAAGATTTTCTGCAACTAGGGATGGGCATGGGATGAAGGCATGAGAGGGAAGCACATTCCAGTTACTCTCTAGCATCAATAAAGGATACATTCCATTGCTGATCTCCTTCTGGGGTCCTTTCACGTGGCACAACTGTAACATTTCCGTTTTAACTGTCATGGGAACAGCCTATGGAATCCTTGGATTTGCAGTTTAGGGGGAGGTATTTAGAATTTTGTTGCCTCTCACCAAACTACAAATCCCAGGATTCCGCAGGATGCAGCTATGGCAGTTAAAGTGAAATCATATCACTATAATTGTGTCATGTGGAAGGTTTCCTGATTTCCTCCTAAGGGTACATGAAAGTAGGCAAAAGATTCTACCTTTGGTTTCAAAAACAATGTCTCTCCTTCTTTAGTTCTAGTCCAAATCCTCTCAGTCTGAACTTGTTATTAACTTGAATGCCTCTTTTGGGCTTGATTCCCAGCCCAAGACATTTTTCTCCCTCAGACATTGCCTGCGCAAGACGGTACTCTTCCAAATGGCCTGGCGTTTGAACTGTACTTCAACTATACTTCACAGGAAGTGAGAGGAGATTTTTCATCACATAGGATGGGCTGTGTGGCATACATGGTCCAGTACTTCAAGACAGGGAAATGGCCAGGAGACTCAGGAAAAACAGTTGAGAGGAGCTGCTACTGTTCCCCCCAACATGTTCCTCCTGAAGTAGTTGCCTCTTGCAGCCTTGCAGCAAGGAAAGCTTAAGTTCTGGATCTGAATGTGTTCCACTGGCATTTCCCAGATGGTCACACCCTCTCCCCATGACATCATCATCTGACGGTCTTCCAGTTCTTGCACAGGATTTCTTCCTTGTTGTAAAAGATTCAAATGCTTTCATGAAGGCTTTGTTACTCAAAGTAGGAACTTGTAGCTGAAAAATACACACGGGCTTCTTTAGCATCACTCTTTTGTCTTTGGCCAGTATTGGGATGTGATCCCTTTCCTCCCAAATTTGGCTCTTGGGTGCTAAGAGCTTCCCCACCCGGTTCCACCAACTGGTAGAGCCATTTTTGTCCTTAATAAATCTGTACTCTATAATTGCTATATTTTGATATACTCCCTTTATCCAGTCTTTCTTTCTTTCTTTCTTTCTTTCTTTCTTTCTTTCTTTCTTTCTTTCTTTCTTTCTTTCTTTCTTTCTTTCTTTCTTTCTTTCTTTCTTTCTTCCTTCCTTCCTTCCTTCCTTCCTTCCTTCCTTCCTTCCTTCCTTCCTTCCTTCCTTCCTTCCGGTGGGTGGGGGTGTGTAACCTTGTGTGAAATACCTTTTCTCCCAATGAGGCCATCTTCTATCTGGCTGCCTTTGCTCTAGGTTCATTTTTGGTTCATGACAGAATGTGATGGAATGTTGGGCAGTGACATTTTCACATAGCAATACTTAAGAGACCGTTTTCCTTTTGTTTTTCAAGTCTCCCAATTTTGCAATTCAAAAATTTACCTAAACTCATACAAAACCCAGTACACTAGGCTAAAATGTATATAGAGAAATGCCTAATTTAGGGTAAAACCCATACATAAGTGCATACCTCTTGGAAAAAAAACCCCTACGTATAAAAGACATACAAGTTTCCATACCTTGTTTGGTATCGTATAGCTTATGTAGCTATACGTCCAATTTTCCATTTTTTAAAAAATATTCTTGAAATCCACCTTACACCTGCATTTGTCTTTTTGTTGTTGTTTCAGAGGTTGGTATTCTCTTCAACCCCCTATAATGACTTACTGTTGAGCCTCTGCAACGTTTCCATAGCTGGTAGAGTGTGCGTGTGTGTGGGGGATTGAAAAAAGCATCGGGCAATGTTCCTGTAACCAGATGCAAATGATTACATCATCTACTGAGACCTCTAGAGGACCCCAGTAGATTTCAATGGATTATGTAACCATTTTTCATGGGGACATAGCCAGAAGGTTCTTGAATCCCTCACTCTGCTCAGCCATAGAATATCCACGGAGGGACTGCAGTGGTTCAGCAGTAAGTCTAGAGATGTTGAATGGTCAACTGTAATATGGTTTTGCCTGGAGAACTATTATGCTATGCTGTACCACACAGAACATTGACTTTTTAAAAAAAATGAGAATGGACTTACCTGTTTCCATGGAATGGAAATGTGTAAAGCTCAATTTGACCAAAAAATAAACCATTTAACCTTTCCCTAGACTGGGGCTCTTCTCGCACTTTACCTGGTCCCGATGTGGGTGTGTGGGGATCACGTGAGCAGCCTCTTGTGAGAGGCATTCGCTTCCCCTCTGCTTCTTCTCCACAGCAGCTCCCTGCTGGCTGGAAGGAAGCGTGAGGGCTCTGCCTCTTCCTTCTGCAGCACAGCCAGATACTTTCCCAGGCTGCGCTGAGGGAGGAAGTGCAATGGCCATATCTCCGGAGGCTTCACTCGCAAGGTAAGTGCATGTGGGCCCGGGAGCGACGTGCGATCACACATCATTTTTGGCAAGAAACTGAAAATGATATATTGCGCAATCGCTGTCTACTGGCCTCAGGAGTGTTGCGCGATTGCGAGGACATCATGGCGTGACACTCTGGAGGCCATTTTGTATGAGAAATGGCATGTGAAAAGGGCCTGGGATGGGAATCATGTCAGATTAATATTTCTAGCATGCTGTGCTGTTCCTAGGACTTCAGTGATATCCCACTCCTAAACATACTGTACTTTCCATGGACCCCATTTACGTCTAGGGATTTTGGTTCCTCTCAGTGTCTCAATTTTCCATCAAAAAAAAAAAAAAAAATTCTAGATGAAAATTCATGTGCTTTTTTGAGTGAAGACCTGCATTATAGCTTTTGGAACATTATTAAGACTGAAAGATATCAGCAGTTCAGTTTACATCTACTAGTGTGAATTAGGCAATCAGGTTTTCATTAAAATGCAATGTGAATTCATTTCTTCCCAATCTGTACTTACATGAAAAGGTGGCCTACCAAATAATTTGAAGTAATAAATAAATAAGTCACCATGGAATAATCAAGTTCTAATTCTGCTCACACTTTATGAGTTTGCTTAACAGAAGATATCTGAAACCCTATTTATTAGCTACAGTAAGCCAGGAGGTCTTTTGCATGTAGAAAGCAAACTGTGAATCATCTGGAGGGCATTTGACATGTAGGACTTGGTGGATTTATGACAAATTAGATGAGGTTATTATCATGGCATCATCTTACAATCTTTGTTTATAGACTACTTAGTGGCTGGGAGCAGAGAGATTTACAAACTGAAAGTGATTTTGCATGAATGCTGAACTCAAGCACTGCCACAACCAACAAATAAATTATGTTAACTTTTGGAATGGAATGAAAGCAACTCTACTAAAACATACAGCCTCATTAGTTGTGGTAATGAGGCACTTGATGAGATAGGCCTAGTCTTTCAGAGCGAGTGGTGGTATTACAGTTTCAGAATACTCAGTGTTGTGGAGAGAAAAATATAAGTTGAAATCCTTTAGACATCATACACCTGTTCAAGTCCCCTTATGCAAGTTTGTTGCTGTCTATCTTCAAGTTATTTCTGACTTATGGCCACCCTAAGGTGAACCTATAATGGGGTTTTCCTGACAAGATTCATTCAGAAGGGGTTTGCCTTTTTCTTCTTCTGAGGCTGAGAGCGTATAACTTGCCGAAGGTCAGCCATTGGGTCCAGAGTCACAGTCCAATGCTTAAACCACTATGCAAGGCTGGCTTTTCCTATTTTATCAGAATGTCATGATGGAGATTAATAGAGGGGAGGGTTGCAACTCTCATGGTGTGTTCACGCACACACAGACACTTTGTACAGGACCTCCAATACCCATTTTAATAAGGAGGGAGGATTATTTGAATGACTTCCACAGTGCCTTCCAAATTTACTATTCTGTGATTCTAAGATTGTTGTTGTGTGCCTTCAAGAACATTTCCACACGACACTCTTATAGCATGATGATTCCACTTTCAACCTCCTATGGAATCCTGGGGTTTGCAGTTCCGGGAGGGGCCAGCTGGCCCCTCCCAAAACTGCAAACACCAGGATTCCATAGGAGGTTGAAAGTGGAATCATCGCGCTGTAAGAGTGTCATGCGGAAATGGCCCAAGTCATTTATGACTTATGGTGACCCTAAGGCAAACCTATCACAGGGTTTTCTTAGCAAGGTTTCTTGTTAAGAAGGGGGTTGCCTTCTCCTTTCTCTAGGACTGAGAGAATGTGAGTTGCCCATAGTCACCCAGTAGATTCCCATGCCCAAGTAGGAATTGGAACCTTGGTCTTCAAAGTCATAATCGAATGCTGAAATCACTACGCCATGCAGTCATGTATTTATTTTTATTTATTTTTTTGCTTTTGTGGCATGGAAAAATCCAGTTCATGGTTTCTTATGCAGAGTTCCACAAATAATTTTACATGCAGTTGCCATTTCTTAGTTGGTGTGTAACCCTTTGGCCATGTCTTCAAAGTGCCAGTTTCTTCATCGGGGTTATGGAAACAGCCACTGTGGATACCCCATTACACTGTAATGGGACAGTAAGCAAACACCTTAGGAAATACACAATCGATTGCACAATTTTATTATTCAGCAGAAGGCTGATGTAACATAACGGCGTAATTATGTGATTGTAGAGTCAACACTATACAAGAATGATGTAGGGTCTCAACCACAATATTTTTTAAAGAAGTCTTTCTTTGCTTTGATCCATGTCAAATGTGCCATGCTATGGGTAATAATGAAAGAGTTTGGGGAACGATATGGAACACAGATGAAAGGTGGCATTTGGAAGGTATCTGGGTCACAGAAATAAATGGCTAAAACTTGAATGTGACGAAGGAGGCAGTTATGTTAAATAGGAGAACCAATGAACTGATTTGGTACACATAACTTTTGGGGCTCTGGTGATAGCAGAGCCTGGTGATGGGGAATCACCTTTCTGTCCAAAATAGCTCAGCTGTATTACTGCTGGCTGTCAGATTCTGGGAGCTGAGTGTTTGCAAGGCCAAGGGTGGTGGTAGGGGCATTGCTTCAGGCAATGAGGAGGGACTGGCTGACAAACAGCAATTTTTCATGATGCTCTACAATGGCACTGGTACAAGGGAACTGACACTAGTCCTGGGACTTTGTGGGAAATTAAAAAGACAGCTAGACCCAGGTGCCTAAGACAGCCCCTATCCTTTTGGGCTCTGGGGTTCTGGCTACCCAAGTATGCTATTTTAGTTGCCAGCACTAAAAGAGACTATCTGGGACCAGAATGGTTTATAAAATGTCAACATTTGGTCCCTCTTAGATTACCTTACCTATTTTCTTTTCATAATTTCAACCTTCCCCACAGCAATCTAGTCCAGTCCCTTGATATTTCAAAAGCAAATATAGCGGGCTGTCCACCTTTGCTAGGATTTAGGAGCTCAGGACCCTCACAAGAGTGGAAAAATTGCAAATATCAAAATATGCATGTATGTCTATGAGAAGGGGTCTAATGAGTCCAGACCAAGTCAGAGAAAGGACAGGAAAAGGGGCGGATTGGCATAGAGGCCCTATATTTCTCCTCTCTTACCCATCTCTTTCCTTGACAGGAGGCATTGGGAGAGGGTTTGTGGTGCTGTGAACTACCCTTGGCTGGCCAGGCAGTGGCTGGTGGAGGAGAAAGAGAACTAGAGGCAAGTTTTTAAAGAGCTGCACAGCCTGATTGGAACTGCAGAGAGGGAAAGTTCTCCCAGAAAAGAAGTGCTTGAGCTGAGCAGGGGTTGGAGAAACTTGCAAATAATCAAATCTGTGAAAGTTAAACCTGCAAATGTGGATGGCCGACTGCAAACAAAATCCATAAAGAAGGGTCATTCTTCCATTTCCTTTTGCTCCACTTACATCATCATAATCACCACTACCAGCATCATCATCATTATTTATACCCTACCTTTTTTCCCAGGTTGAGACTCAAAGTGGCTTCCACAATTAAAAAGACACAGTTAAAACCCACATAATACAACAGCTAAAATATAATTAAGCAATCAAAAACAGTGTTAAAAGACATAATTAAAAATCCAAAACACTCACATGGAAGTCCATGTTTTACCCATTGGCAGAACCAACCCTCTCCAGATGAAAACCCAGCAACCCACTGCAGCTATCGGTGAATCAAGCTTGGGCTTATGGGGCTGCTGCCCTTCCAAACTGGGCTATGACATGATAGCTTCTGGTAATGGGTATTTTTTATAGTTGAGGGATTGTAAGCCAGATCATAGACATGATGGCTGGGTGTCTGCCTGGGGTCTGCTCTTCTTTAAATGGACTCCCTGATTCCAGCTGATTGCTGAGGGTATTCTCAGATGAAGGTGGGTTCAGACATAGTGAATGAGTCCCCGATGGTATTCTCCTGATACTTATCAGAAATACTATAAATTAAACCCCGCAAAGGTTAATGGCGTCCAATTTTCACAGAGTGTGGCTAAACCCAAACATAAAGACTACTGAAGGGCTTTACTCTGGCCGAAAATCCTGTGTGGCTATAACTAGGGAGGTAGAAGAAATTCACTTTTTGAATTTACTTCAGGGATTCATTTGAAGGGTGAACACTACACAGCCTGCAGGACTCATGCACAATCCTACCTGGAATTTACTGTCTCAGAGCTGCTACTTTCCCCAATCTTGTTTCGGCAAAATACATTCCACAGAGCACAATTCTACTTTAAACCAACGTATATAACTCGTATTGCTACTTGTTTTGTTTAAAATAAGTGAAAAATAAACGGTTTTCTTTTTTAAAAAAACACCTGGAACTGGGTATTAAAGGATAAATTGGGTTGTCCAGTTCCGTTTGTTCATTTTGTACCTCCAGGAGTTGGCCATGGAACCTAGTACAATTTGGAATCATAAATCCATATGTTACTGAACTTGGAATGCATTCTATAAAAGGAAAAAAGTGTGTTTGTCAACATGCACACATTTCAGAAATGTGCAGAAAAAAAATCATACAGATCTCAAAAGTGCACCAACAGTGTTTATAGTGTTTATAGATGGATGCATATAAAAATACCCTATTTGCTGGCGTATAAGACTCACTTTTCCTCCAAAAAATACTATTTGAAAATGGGCTGCATCATATACACCAGTGTGTCTTATGCATGGGCAAATAGTATTTGCTGATGTATAAATGGGGTGCATCTTATATGCCAGCAAATATGAGTATGTACAAATGAGCACAAAAATAACATGAGTTTGTAAAAGTTCACACAGAACTCAGGTGGCATGGGCTCAGAGGTGACAAATTCACCCATACTGCCTGGCTTTAAGGGTACTCAAGTTTCATTAACGGTTTGGTTTTTTGCTACTGCAGAATTTATTCAGGACTGGCGCTATCCACCTGATAATAGCAACTGAGTTAGGCAAAGTGAAATACTACTTAGGGACACCTAGTTAATTTGTACTGCAGCACCTAGTTAATTTGTACTGCAGCATTTTATAATGAACTGCATCCTGCCAAAGATAGGGATGTGGGATTTAACAGTCTAATGTACAAATGGAAATAAATCACTGCTCTGCACTGACATCTTGGGTGCCAGCAACAAAAGCAGCGATGAAGATGGCAACAATGGAGAGCCTCATCCAAAAGCATCATGTAAAAAGAAAGGAACAGCTAAAAATCGATCCCCAGAGGCACAGTAATGTGGAAATAATTAAATGTCTTCCCCCCACCAAAATGTCAGTCTTTAATTTAATTTCCTCTTTAATCTTCAGAAAAGCTCCATCAGTGGCAACAGGCACTCAGGAAAAAAAAAAAAAGAGTGCCATGTCCTATAAATCGCCTTAAAGACAAATGAAAAAGCTTGGCTTGGCTGTCATTAGAGATGTGTTTAGCCCACATTCTGATGCATTTACTCCTTTGGCCTTTGCAGCTTCTCTGCTAACCCTGCTTCTTCGCAGAGCAAAGTTATTATCCTCTTTCTAATGTACACAAAATAGGAGGACACGCCACTAATTTGTTATCTCGCTTTGAATGACTTGTACTTGCTCCTTAAACAGGCATTTACCTGCCATAGACCATTGTTTAGTACTTAATATATGGCAAAAGGAAGGGGGGGGGGTGCTCCTGGAACGGGCTATGATTGATTGCAGGAATGATCTTCCACAGCCGCAGTATTTGTCTGAGGACATTATGAGAATTCCCAATAAGCACATGCAGGCAACAAGGGGGTGAGAGGATGAACTCTCTGCGTTGCACGTGCCTTTTGGAATTTTACAAGAAAATGAGAAAGCAATACAAAAGCAGACTTCACCTAATCATAATTTCCTCAAGAAGACAATTGAATTAAGGTCTCTTTCCTCTCTTTTGAAGGACAGACATCCTGAACTCGCCTGTTGCTTCAGGCATGGTGAAGGACATTATCCCGTTGCCAGGACTGAAGCAAGACTCATCTAGTCCCTTCAGTTTTTGTACATGAAATGTGAACGACATCATTTTGTCTTTCCACTCAGGCAGCCAAATGTTCTTGGCCAGCTGTAAGTCATATAGTCTGGTTGTCCAACCTCTCTTTCTTTGAAGGGATCATACAACTAATATTTTTCAACAGTGGAATGTGCCCAGTGCATTTTTAGGAGGAAGGTAAGGAACTACGGAACATTAGGTCATTTGAAGGTTACTTGGAATGAGGTGTGACCCGTATGTTGATGCCACCATGTTCTATAATTTTTTGTCACCAACAATATCCTCAAACACTCTCTGAATTAAAAAATGGGATGATTGAAAGTCTGGATTAATAGAAAGTCTTGGTGATTAAGACTGTTTCGGCACTGCACACTGGTGCTATTATTCCACTTTCAACATCCTGTGGAATTTTGGGGTTTATAGTTTACTGAGGCCAAAGCATTCTCTGGCTGAGAATTCTAAATGCCCTTCCCTAAACTGCAAACCCATAGGATGTTCCATAGGATGTTGAAAGTGGAATAATAGCAGTATAACAGTGTAGTGCAGAAATGGCCCAGGACTCGCTTTCTATAACTTCACAAGGAGTCATCCCTCGATCGTAGGTATTGATGCTGAAATCTCAAGAACTTGGGTAGTTTTAGCAAATGGAGGTTATTTACAGAGCTTCAATATTTAAACTCACAATATTGTATTTTGTTTCTTAGTTTCTAAAAAGATGTGAAGGCCCATATATATTTCTTATACGTTCATTTTTTTAAAAGTTTAAATGGTGTAGTGAGGTTAAAGGGATTGAGGTGAGAATTATCAGATCACATTAATATTACATTTATACTTACACTATATTACATTTATGTTTAGTTTTCTCCCTTTTTGAATTCAGAAGAAATATATATTAAGATTTTTTTATTGTTAGCTATATTTTCATCTGGTGGGGAAACCACATTTTTAAATATAAATTTTTATGTCTTTATAAATTTATACATGTGTATGCAGTTATGTTTTCTTCTATGTATTTGTACCTGTGTATTTGTTTGATTTTGTATAATTGTTTACTTTTCTTTGGTGTGTCATCTTTTTTTTATCTGTTTATATATATAATTAATTAATTATATATATATATATATATTATCTAAAAAAGACCTGGGGTAGTTTTGATCAGGTGCATGATCACTCCCCCATAGCTGGAGAACTGGAACATAGGGGCACAGCAATATGAAAATGGGTCCTTACTCTATGAAGACGGCACAGTTAGCATGGCGATGCAACCCATTTTTGTTGGGAGCATGGTAAAAAAAAAATGCTGTAAACAAAGCTTTTCATTCTGCTGCTGGGTGAAAAATCCATTTCATATCAAGAGTTATTTAACAAGGGAGGACGAGAGTAGATACAGCAACACAGTGTTTTTTCAAGCAACCTTTAAGGTGAGTGAGAATAGTCAGTAAAAATTCCTAGGAGACAGGGGAAGTCACAAGCAATTCGGAGGACACAATGCCTCACTTCTTGTTATTCTACATGAGGTTTAAAGAAAGGAGGTTACAGGGGAAATGACATTGTGAAAGGCAGGTTGACAAGAAGTGCATTTCTCTGCCTTACAGCAGTTTCTGTTTGGAGGGTCATTTGTTTTAAAGACAGCAACGTGACTATTTCACTGCATAATTTCCTTTATATATAACACTTTAAAAAGAAGTTTATATCTCAAACAAGGGCCTGCCTTATCTTTTTGGGCAGCTGTTTAGACTCACCAAGAATGCTGCCAAAAAACCAAAAGTCAAGTCCTTTACAAATAAAAGGGGCAGTTCAATACTGTAAAATCAATGTGGTTTCTATTGTTTCTGTCTCTTATTAACAAAGTTTGATGTTGTCCAAAGATCTTGGGGATTATGTGTAACTGAAGGGCGTTGGATCTTATGCAGATGTCCCTCTTGCAGATCTAACTTCTACCCCTTGCTGCAGCTGTGTACAGAAATTAAATTTAACAAAACAAACCTGTGATGCTCACATTGAGAAATCTAGTGAGAAACATGAAATGCCAAGTAAGATATTGCAATGTGATTTTTAATGTGAAATTCTACACCAAAAATTTAAGTCCAATACGTTAGATGGTAGCTTTATATTGTGGGAGTTCTAAAAGACCAGGCTACAGGAGGTATCAGATATTGCCAAGTGTAAATGTGACAAGGCATGCAGTAAGAGAATTTGGGGCTGCTGCCTTTTGGGAGGATAGAAGGAGGATTGGAGAGAAGTTGGTTGTAGATGACTGCTGGTGGTACTGCTAGCACCGAGTTAAGTTTGCTCCTCAGACAATCTGGGAGAGGCATGCTGAAACACAATGACGAGGAGGAGGTGCGGCTAGGAGCTATGAACTTGTGAATAATCTAATTCGCAAAAGAAAAAACCATGATGGTAGAGAGCCAACTGTATAATGTATCTTGTTTTGCAGTCCACCCTGAAAATTCTGCAGGAAGAAGGTAATTTAAGAAAATACCATTTAAAGGTATTTTAGAGATGATGTCCCTAAAGAAGCCCATTCATCATCTTTTTCATGCCAGGCCTTTCATGGGATGTGATTTGCCAAATCTGAACATCTTTCAAAAGTCAGTTCATGATTTTTCTAATTTAGAAGTAATTATAAAGATGTGGTGGGTACAGGCTGAATCAATCCAGCCCTATGATTTCAGGATCAAATCTTGAAACCTAGGGATCTCCCACTGTGATATGCCAAGAGGTGGACCCTGGTCATGGCATTAATTGATACTTGAGTATCAGGGGCAAAAGCACAAAGTACACACACCCCTTTACTTTTCAAGACACCTCTCTCACCCTGAGATACTTCCCCCTTGTCTTGAGGATGAGAAAAGAGGGTCCAGGCTCTGCGATCTGGGAATGTGCATGTGAAGGAATGTTGTTTTATGTGATGTATTATGTTTGACTCATGCATATTGTAACTCTAAGGCCCTTTCCATAGCTTACTGGATCCTGGTGGTGTCCCACGGGAATCTCAGTAGAGCCTCTCCCAGGAATGGAGCAAAACAGGAGCACTCCGCTCTGCACCAGCTGCCTCCCTGAATCAAGAAAGTGTGATGGCACTGCCTCTTCCTTCCACAGTGTGGCCAGGCACTGTCTCAGGCTGCTCTGGGGCAGGAAGTGCAGCCATTGTGCTTCAAGGACATCTGCACCTAAAGTAAATGTGGGTTCATGGCAGGATGTTGATGTTACCCTGATTTCTGGTGTCCCTTGGGGGACACCTCAATGTGCTCCACGTGATGGGGAATGGAAACTAGCCAGAGCACAAGCAATAGCAATATGAGAGACAGGGTAACCTAGCGGGGGTTTTTTATCCAGTTTTTACGGGGTCAGGCCAAGCCAAAAACCAAACGAAGATGTCCAATCAAATGATTTTATTGAATGAAAGTCTCACGCACCAATGCACTCACTCACACACTCACTCAAGACCTATTAAGAAGCAAAAGACAGGAAACTGGATAGGGGAATATTGAAGGGGTGGTAGCTGGGATAATACTGCACCTTTTCCTGAAGTCTGTGGTCCGGAAAAAACAGTGGAGAAGTGGGGCTCAGCATGGAGAGGGCTGAGGGGATTACTCAGTGGATGGAGAAACAGTCTGCTGGAATGACTGGGATTGATCCAAAGAACCGCTCAAAAACTGGGACTACTTGTAGGGGAAAAAGTACCTGAAGGGCTAATCCTTTCCTGGGGAGAACAATGGGTGTTGCAATGAGAAAGAAGCTCCACAATGGTAACTTCCTTTGCATAATGAGATAACAAGGTGTTGCCAAAATCTCAGGATCTTAAATGGTCCTTGCCAGATAGGATTTTGCTCAACTTGGGGCAAACACGCTAATCCCCTCAAATTGGCTTCTCAGGGGCTGAGGACCCTTTGTCTACTCTGGGTTTGTACAGCTTGAGGTCTCCTGGGACTACATGACAGGGGATTTTACTGGCTTGACCAGGTTTTGTTCATTCGACCATTGCTGCCTACGTGCCCATCCGGGCGACCTCTCAGGCACATGGAATCATATTTTAATATCAAAATTGTAGACCCCAGGACAGGGTTTTCCATTGGGGTAACAGTGAAGCGATTGTCAGTCATCAATGGTTTACTATGTGATTGTGGGACGGGATGGGAGAAGAACAGGACCAGATGACACCATGCAGAACTGTTGTGTGGGCCACCTCCTTCTCGCTCCCCTGATGCGGGATGCCAATGTCCTGCAGAAAGGGTCTAGGATGCTTTAAATCTTTTTTTAGATGAAACACTTAAGAAATTTAACAACAGTGAACAGACCAAACTGAAATTAAAGCAAACTTGTGCACCAGCTTGCAAGCAAATGCACACCACATCAAAGGGAGTAGAAATATGGTCCCCTGACTGCCATGTGCCTTTCCATGCTTTGAGGACTTTGCTAACAAAGTCATTCCCAATCTGGGACAGGCAGGACATACTTATTGTCTCTATAAGAATGATAAAAATGACTATCTTTCTCAACAGAACGGGGGCTTTAGATTTTCTTTCCAGGGATTTAGATCACTGAAGCTCCCTTTCAGCTGTGCTTCAGTGAATGGCTATATCTCTCTCCCATGTTTCATCCAACAACATGGCAGCCAAATTATACAGGCCGCCTTTGGTTGATGTGTACATTATGTTGCAAATTGCTTAAGACATCATGAAAACAGGCAAAAAGTTCAAACGTTCTTTGAGAGAGAATATCATTTCAGTTTCAGACAAAATATACGCCTGCTGTGGTTTGCTTACGCAAATGCCAACCAAGGGATGAAAAAGTACTTCCTAGATTTCATTTAAGCATTCACACTGAGGAACAGCATCTATTTTAAGTGGCATTTGAAGTGAGAATGATTTAGTTAGTTTCAAATGTCGTTACTTCATGCTGAAGGTAATAAGTTGGCTGGAGACAGCAAATTCAATTCTTACCATTTTAAAATCTAGGTTGTTCCACATGTTATATTGTCTATGGTACTTGTGTATTCCTTGTACCCTGTTTTATACTACCAAGACCTACTCTGAACAAAATAATTTTTCTCTGTATGTGCCAAAGATGTTTTCCCTATATGCCTCAAAATATAAATGTGTGAATGAGGGCAGAACTAATAGATTAACAGGGCAAACTTTTTCCCCAAAACTGCATAGCAGAGTGGGAAGCTTCCTCTACCATAATCATAGAATTACATATACCCAATGTCCACATTCATTCCTCCTGAAATCATCCCTTTGATCATCATGATTGCCCTTCTCTGGACATATTCCAGCTTGCCAAAATCCTTCTTGAACTCTGGCGCCCAGAAATTGACCAGAAATTTGGTGAGGTCTAACCAAAACAGAATAGAATGGCACTACCACTTTTATCAGTCTGGACACTATTGCTTGAGAGAGAATGTAATCACATGAGACCTTCTCATTGTGGGAAGAGCAGTATCCAATATGTGTCCCCAAAATCTATTTGGTCTAGTAGCACCAGTGGAGGTTGACAAAGTACCTGAGAATACCAGTGAGAATACCAGTGAATCATTGTACCTCTGCCCCCTCTGTTTTCAAAAGATATCGGTATTTGTATATAAGACTTTTTCAGATGTTAAGAAAAATAATGCAATGGCAGTGTGTATGTGTATATATATATGTATATATATGTATATAAATATATGTGCGTGTGTGTGTGTGTGTGTGTACACACACACACACATATATGGTTACCTAGGAAGTCTTGTCAACAATGATGTAATATTGCAGGCAATATTATTAAATGTTGTTTCATTTAAAAGTGATTCCCATATTTTTGTCATTCCAGTTATCCCGGTCAAATTGAAAAAAAGATCTTCAATTTTTTCTAATCAGGAATTACCCCAAAATATAACATAAGGTAAATACAGATTTGTGAAACCTGAGTGAACTGTCTGATTCTTTACTGTGGCAATGGAATGAGACAGTGCAATATGTTACCAGTTTCATCTAACTTCCCCCAATCCACCCTGGAAATCACCAGCAATTTATAACTGTTAGTGAATCTGTAGAGAAAGCACTTAGGAACATGAAAGCAGCATGACATGCAAATCAACCTAGGGAGATGAATAATTATTACAATAATAATAAAAAAAACCTTACTCACAGGAGGGAAGAAATCACAAATATTCATGTTTTATCCACAAATTTGCTTATGGGTGTAAAACTGAATAATTAATGAAGGTTTCATCCAGTGTGTTCCCAGTGTGAAATGTTGAAAGGAGTTCTGTTTTGCACAATCTGGTATCAACTGACCTTACCTATACTTCCCAGAGGATGTGATTGGAACGTAAGTGTCTATAGGATTTCATGCTTCCCAAAAGTTCTGAAACAATTCCCACCCCAAAAGATGCTTCAAAGAAATCTGCGACTATGGATTCATAGTCTAGAGTTAAGGAGCCATAACTACTCTGTATTTAGATATGCTGTATATTCACGATCATGGCAATGTCTGTGCTAGTAGTGGGATCAAGAAAAAAACAATTCTTGTTTTTATAGTGCTAACTTTCTAATTTCACTTTTGGAGTTTTGCTGGGGCTAAGCATTAGTTCTCTTGTTAAGATTTGCCATTGTTATTTCCTCCCAAGTTGGCTTTGGCTTATGGTAACCCCATGAATGAGAGACATCCAACAGCCCTGGCCATCAACTGTCCTGCTTGTGTCTTGCAGACTCAGGGTCACGGCTTCCTCAACTGCGTCAATCCACCTGTAATACGATCTTCCTCTTTTTCTCCTTTCTCTCACTTTACTTGGCATTATTGGTGGGTCCGGAAGGGGCCGTGTTAGCAACACTCCCCTCTGGGGTTTGTAGTTTAGGGAGGGGCCTTTAGAATTCTCAAAACTACAAACCCCAGAATTCCACAGGATGTTGAAAGTGGAATAATAGCACTATAACAGTGTAGTGCAGAAATGGTCTATTTTTTGGAAATTAAACCATGACCCACATAGTGATTTTTCTATCACCCTGTTGTTATTCTGTGCCTTCAAGTTGTTTCTGACTTTTAGTGACCCTAAGGCAAACCTATTACAGGATTTTCTTGGCAGAATTTGTTCAGAAGAGATTTGCCCTTGCTTTCTTCTGAGGCTGAGCGTGTGTGATTTGCCCACCGTCACCCAGTAGGTTTCCATGGTCAGGCAGGGATTCGGACTCTAGTCTCCTAATGTCCTAGTCCCTCCCTCAAATTGAAGGCGTTAAATCCAATGCCACTTGAATAGGAAAAATGAGCGAATTGAATTGTGTCTCTGAGTAAATTGCAGATGTCTTTGTCTTATCTCAAATTTTGGGAATGGCCTTGCAACACTTAAAGGTCTGGGAACTAAATGGGAGTTAAGCATACTCCCTCATTTTGGCTACATGCATCATTTTGTATCATTTTCTAACTAACTCTTTGTTCTCCTCTGTGCCAGTCAATGATGTAATGGAAAAGTTAACTAAAGATCTTTTTCTCCAGTGATGGGCGGGCTAAATAAATGATTGATTGCTGACATAGAAGGCAAAAGGTATATAGTGATGCTACCTCAATTAATTGGCATGACAGTTCTGGGATAATTGTTGTCCTTGCGCAAGAAATTGTTAAATAATAAAGGCTTTTTTGATTTTTCCCTGGAAACCTGGTCTTCGTCTCTTTCCTGGCCACAACAAAATCACTACATCACACTGGCTCTCGGGAAACATGTTCCTTCCACAGGTTACGTTGGAACCACCATCCTCCCTGAGGAACAGTTTTACAGTCTTGATGTCTACTTTGTAACTGTTTGGTGCTCCTAAATAAACGTATTATACTGTCCATATTTTGATATTAGATGATCTTCCTTCTCTCCCAGTTCTTTCCCTCTTTATTACTTTTCCTTGATCAGCGCAGGTGCAAACATTTGCAAACAGATCAACCTTTCTTTTTTCTGCCCTGTTTCACTGCAAAATTATGGATTGTGTCCCTGGAGTCGGTTTCTCTTGCAAATTTACACCTGACAGACAAAACAATCAAGTGACTTAATCATTTCTGCCCCATAATAGAAAACTGGCAGTTTTTGATGAGTACTAACTTGTTAAATCTTTTCCCTCACTGCTTCTGCCACATTCACAGGTAGTGTGTGTGGGGGGGGAAGTATAGGTGTAAGTTAAATTGCAACTCGCATATATTTCAGTTTTGTCAAGCTTTCCAGCATCACTAGTCTCTATGTTCCTGGGACCAGTTTCCCAAATTAATAAGACTCTCCCACTCCCTCCCCAGGTGTACCTTCATCCTGCATTTACATAAGAGACTCTGGGACTGATTGTTCTTGAGAAAGCATGTCACACAGGGAACCACAAATCTTTCTCCTTTGCAAACTACAAGTGTAATACTCCTTATCTGATCAATAAAACTCTGAATGTGAAATTAGAAAGCTAGAACTGCAAAGAAAACATGTTCTGTTTCCTCTTTCAGTTTCCTAATGAACCTGGGCCTTTTGTTCCCTAAGAGATATTTTTTAAAGGAATACACATTAGCTAGTCAAACCACATACATTACAGGTTCTAATTTAATCACTGAAATACTATCTATCTGTTCTAGACCATGGCAGCTGGTGGCTTCCATGGCAGTGATTACAGTGAATTCACTCTAGATTTTAAAGAGGCTATTCAAGGTGCTCAACTGCTGCTATCGTGTTAGCAATATCAACTTATGGCAACCTTATGAATGAGAGATCTCCAAACTACCCTGTTTTCAAGAACAATGTCCAGGTCTTGCAGACTTAGGGCTGCCATGACTTCCTTGACTGAATCTATCTACATGGACCTCTTTTCCTACTATCTTCTACTTTACCAAGCATTATTGTCTTTTCTAATGAGTCATGTACAGTCCTCCCTCCACATTCCCAGGTCTGACCTTCACGAATTTGATTATTCTCAAGCCACATGCTTGCCTCTTCCACCATTCTCCTCCTCCTCCTATTCCTTTGGGAGGCTTGTGTTTAAAATGGATTTTTTTCCTTTTGGATGAGCAAAGCACCCCCCCACTGCTGGGGGTGTGTCTTCTCTGTCACATGGCTGCCCATTCTGCTGTGTAATGGCCACTGATTGGCAATGGCAGAGCTTGGAGTGCGTAGAGGGTGAGTGGGTGGAGGGCTGGGTGGCGTGGCTATGGCACGGGGGCGTGACTACAGTATACGGAGGTGTGGCTATGATGTATGGGGTCATGGCTACAGCTTGCAGGGGCGTGGGGGCATGACTATGACGGACGGGGCAGGGCTACGACGCACAGGGGCAGGGCTATGGCACATGGAGGCTGGCAAGCAAGGAGCCATGGTGCCCCCCCAAATTGCTGCCTGGGGTGCACTGGACTGATCACCCTCCCTGTCCCTATGCGACTGCTGATTGGTCAGGTGCTCTCTTTGCTCCTACCCCTCCCTCTGGGAGGAATCTCCTTTCTCAAGACAGCAACTGGAAGTAGTAAAACGCCAGAACTCAGCACTCTGTTCTCCTCCATCTGAGGAGTATCTTTTCCTTCCTCCTGGGGCCAGGAGCAAGAGAATGGTAGTGGGATTGCATGAGTGGGGAGTTATTAAGAGTTTTTCCACTTTTGTGAGGGTTGTGTGCCCTGAACCCTTGTGAATGTGGAGGGGCCACTATACTCTGTTGTCAGTTAAGGTGGTATTGAGGGATATTAATGTAGGCAGGGCACTCCTCTTCTTGGCCATGTGGGAATCAAGGACAAAGAGTAATGAAAGACAGGAAATAAAATTTCAGCTTCATTCCAACTGGTTTTTAAATGCCCGGCTCTATTTAGCAATTCTCACAGTGCTTTGGTGGGAAGGACATGACAGAGGTCATTTTCACATTACACTGTTATAGTGCTATTATTCTACTTTCAACATCCTATGGAATCCTTGGGGTTTGCAGTTTAGGGAGGGGCATTTAGAATTCTCAGCCAGATTGCTCTTTGGCTTTGGTAAACTACAAACCTCAGAATTCCACAGAATGTTGAAAGTAGAATAAGAGCACTATAACTGTGTAGCGCAGAAATAGCCAGAGTGACAACCCTTGCAGGGCCTTCCATTCACCCAGAAGTGAGTAGCATTGCAGCCTATGTTGTTCACAAATTAATTTCTTATCACTCTTCCTCCAGTCCGCATGATGCATTCACATTTGTGCGATGGTCCAGGGCCTGACACAGACTGCGCACGCATTTTTTCATTTTCGGCTTGAAGCCGGAAATGCTGCATGATCGAGCATCGGTCTGGGGCTCCACGCACACTTGCCTTGTGTGCAGAGCCTCGGGAGCCAGACCGGTCATGCTTCCTGTCTCAGGGCAGCCTGGGAAGGTCCCAGGCTGCACTGTGAAAGGAAGAGGCGGGGCTCTCACATGAGCAGGAAGCTCTTGCGGAACTGAAGGACCCTGGACACAAGAGCCTCTCTCCGGAGACTGCTCGTGCAAGCACCGCACCCTAGTGCTGAAAATGGGTGAGTTGCGGAAAGGGTATGGGTTTTAGTGCTATTATTCGAGCTTCAACATCCTGTGGAATTCTGGGGTTTGTAGTTTACTAAGGCCAAAGAGCTCTCTGGCTGAGAATTCTAAAGGCCCCTCCCTAAACTGCAAACCCCAGGATTCCATAGGATGTTGCAAGTGGAATGATGGCACTATAACAGTGTAGTGTGGAACTGGCCACAGTCATACACTAGGGACAATGCACAGTTAGTTCTCTGTAACTGGTAGTGGTGTCATCTTCTATCACACACATATCACTAATGACTGGTAAGATAGGTTCAGAGATCACTATGATGTCTGTGTAGGAATATACATAAGGGGTACTTCCTAGTACGAGAACCAGCATGGTACAGTCATTTGAGCATTGGACTATGACCCTGAACACCAAGGTTTGATTCCCCACTCAGCCGCAGAAACCTACTTGGTGACGTTGGGCACATTACACACTCTCAGACTCAGAAAACTCCATGATAGGTTTGCCTTGGGGTCACCATAAGTCAGAAATGACTTGAAGGCACACAACAACAACAGACATTTTAATGGCAAAAGCACTGGCAACAAAATATCATATGCCATCTGAAGTAGTATTTATGTGGAGAAAGAGAGGGAGGTGATTAAGAAGCAAATAGTACTTCTTTCAAGTTTGTCCTGAATCCCAGGAGGATAATCACTAAAAATATATGCATTTAGCAAAACAATTAACAGAACTAAAAATATGTAAAATGAGCAAAACATTTTCCTTCTTCAATTTTTAAATATGAAACTGAGCTGCATCCAAGGTGATAGTTTAGATGGTAAAATGCTGGTAAAATCTGTCCTGAAAACATCATTCAGCAATCCAGGTTTGCATCCTTGTGATTCAAAGTATTGCATCCCCTGCAATTATCTTAAGCAGACTGTCATAGTGACTGGCAGGGCCTACTATATTAAAGAACACATCACCTGTTGGTCCTGCAATCTTATTGGTGTGATTGAATTCAGATGTACAGGTTGTCATCTGCAGTACAGGGAGAAAAGAACCACAGACCTGTGTACGTGTTTTAAGAACCACAAGTCTGCAATCCCGGTCAGGTAGCTGGAGTAACCAATGGCCAAGCATTTCAGCTCATAACATCGTGTCCTCTCTGATTTGTCTTTGTTTGATACTGAGGTGCTATCTTCTCAGGCATTTTGGACAAAAGGCAAAATTTTTGGATTCATAGACTTAGGCCATTTCCACACTCCACTGTTATTAGTGCTATTATTCCACTTTCAACATCCTGTGGAATCCTGGGATTTGCAGTTTAGGGAGGGGCATTTAGACTTCTCAGCCAGAGAGCTCTTTGGTCTCAGTAAACTACAAACCCTAGGATTCCATAGGATGTTGAAAGTGGAATAACAGCACTATAACAGCGGTCATCTCTGCACTCAAAGCCCCCTCCCTAAACTACAAACCCCAGAATTCCATAGGACGTTGAAAGTGGGATAATAGCACTATAAACAGTCTAGTGTGGAAATGGCCAGTGTATTATGGATTATTTTATGTCTCTAACACTACGTGGTCTCAATCTAAATGATAATACCCTCATCCACTGAAGAATGATGAAAACTGAGCTGCCACCTTAGATACAAGTGAAAAGGGCAGCCATTGAATCATTTTGCTCATTTTATGTATGTATATATTTAGTTCTATTTGTTAATCATTTCAATATATGCCATGTGTGTCCGTGGGGATAAGCCACATTTCTTCGGGTGCATAGAGTGTTGTTTCAGGAAGTTGATAATGAAACTGCTAGCTACAGGGAAAAAGCAAAACATTCTGGAAAAATGGCAACTCATTTCATCCACATGACCTCTGATATTGTTCTGGCAAAAGAGATAATCTGCTTTCTTCTATGGTGAGAGGCTTCTCCCTCTTGGACTAAAGCAATCTGGCATTTGGCATCCATGCTCCACTCCAGCCAATGCTCCAATCCAGCCAAGTAGATAAAAGATTCTGCTTGATCTTTTACACCGACTGATTGTGTAATGCAGGGCCTGTTCTCGTTTTCCCTAGGGGTCCAACAAAGCACTCTGAATGTCTCTGAATGGCAGAACCAAGCCAGCCTGTTATTATACCAAACACCTCCTCTACACACCCACACACTCACAGGTCTACACACATAATTTTCATGAGGATGACTCAATCTTGACCACTGGGAACAAAATCTCTCGTCTCCCAGGGGATGGACTCAGATAACCTGTCAGCAAACGGGAGCTTGCACAAAGGAAACGCTGACACTGCACAAAGAGCGACTGTGGACAACATTAACAACGGCTGCAGTAATGCAGACTAACTTTTAAAATAACATCTGCTCATTTTAATGAATATGTTTTTGTTTCATGGAAGAACCTTAGCTGGCAGTTATAGAATGTTGATCACAAAACTAATTAACCTACTCATCTGCAAGGGAAAAAATGCATGTAATTTTTTTTTTGTATAGTTTTAAAATGAGAGTGGGTAAGACCACTCTATAAATTATCACACCGCATTAAAAGAGTTGTAATTCTTTATTATTGAGCAGTAAAATCCTTGATTTCTATTTGGGCAGCCCAAATGGCCAGTGAGCCTCATTAACTCTTGCCTAGCTCTCTCTCTTTAAATGCTACTGACAGGATTTCTGTTCCTGCTGAAGCAAAATGGAGAGCCAATGGTGGTTAAAAATAATTCACAACCTCTTACAAACAGTCCCATTTGGATCTTGGCATGTGTGGGACGGTGTAGGAACCATGGGCCAAGGCTGACTATTGCCAAGCCAACCCAGCTGCTGATTTCTCTCTTTGCATGATGTGGGGCAGGCCATCATATTGCCAAGGCAACATATGTCCTCTGGTGCACCTCTGGTGTGCTTTGAGGGTGGAGGAGAAAAATCAGTACAGTGCACCAAGATAGGGAGGTTCATCTTGGCTGACTCAGCTATGAAGATGTGCTATTTTTAACTATCCCAGTTCTTCACCATGGCTTACATTATCCTTTCTGACTGGGAACCACAGACAGATCTGATTGGCTACACATCCCTGTGATGTCATCACATTAACTGTTCACTAATACAGTGAGTCACTGAGAGAGTAGTACTAACAAAATAGGGGGAAGGAATGGTACTCTCTTGCGGCCTAGCGAGAGTCATTTGGTCATGGTAGGAAGGAACACTTCTCTGTGGTGTCCCCCTCCATTATGTGGAAGGGTGTCCCCACTGAGATCAAGCAGAACCTCAATATGGGGTGTGTCTGTAATATTCCTTTTCTGAAGAATAAAATCTCCAAAATGTCTTCTAAAGTTATGGCACAGTTTCAGCAAGGCTTTCAAATGTGAAACTAGAAAGAGCTAGCAATGCATGCCCTGTTTTCTAAGTTATTAATCCTGGGCCCTTTTACTGTCTAGCTGATATGATCTAGCTAGTCAATGTATATACTTTACAACTTCTGGTACCACTGGAGACTCAGAGGCCAATTCTGCACTACACTGTTACAGTGCTATTATTCCACTTTCACCTTCCTGTGGAATTCTGGGGTTTGCCATTTACTGAGGCCAAAGACCTCTCTGGTGCTGAGAATTCTAAATGGCCCTCCCTTAACTGCAAACCCCAGGATTTCATAGGATGTTGAAAGTGGAATAATAGCACTATAACAGTATAGTGCAGAAATGACCATAGTCTTACCAGGTACCCTAGTAACATTAATGAAATATTTTGCTTCATAATTTTTATTTTTCTAGGTTTTTTTTGTATTTTGTTGGTTGGGGGTATGTAAAGTGCTTTTCTTGAAACTAGTGTAAACATTTTCTTTAGTGCATACAGGTGTAACGTATCTGTTTTGGCTCTTCTTTGAATGGTCCACTTTTTATACTCTGGATTCATTTACAGAGCAAATCTCCATATATCTATGAAGAAATACTCAGAATACAAACTGACCTAGCAAAGTGGAATTGCCATCATGCCTTATGTCCATTCAACTGAAGTCAGGGAACCCAATCCTACAGCTGACTCTCAAAGATTTTAAGAGTGAAGTGCTAAAGCAGAACATAGGGCAGGGCTGGGCAATTGTCTATGGTAGGGGGCCACATTGGCTTCCTGGGGATCACCCACCCATTTTTTTCTCAGCTTTTTTGCTTCAAAATGTCTTCAATGCCTCTTGGGTAGTGGGGAGGGGGGGTAATTTTGCCATGTTTTCAGCCCTCTTGTTCCCTGTGTCATTTTAGGTCTAGGTGAGACCTACTGTGATGGAGCCTGGGGGTGTGGCCAGCCTGAGTGACGGGCCAACCCTGGGAACAGGTTGCTATGTATTCGAAGATATATGGCAAGATGAATGTATCTTGGGTTGCCATGTATCCCAAGAGAAACCCAGCCCATTGGTCCATGGGAGGGGCTGAGCTTTCCGAGGAGGAGCTTTATATAAGAAGATGACTTACATTTTTGGGATCTTCCTGCAGAGAGATTTCCAGACAGAGTTTTGAGTGAGAGCTTTTCAATCAGCCAAGGGAGGTTATTTGAATAAGTGGGATTTTCTTCTCAGAGGCCTAGTGAGAGGGAAGAAATCAATCTATTTTGAGTTGGGTAAGAAGAGGTCACCTAAACTTGGGAATTTAGCCTTTGAGCAGAAAAGGAAGCCAGAGGCCTTGATGTGTAGACAGGCTCTGAACCTGAATATTGTGTTAAGCTGAAGAAAGTGGTTAAATATTTTTGGAAGTTCTATTTTGCCTGAATATACTTATAACACCCAATAGCTTTCCCTTGTTTGTTACTTTAATTAATATTACATTCTATTTTTGTAATTTCTGACAGCAGATTATTTTTTCATCAGTTTTAATTTTACACACACATACTACCACGGATTATTAAATCTTTCTGAATAAAACCAGAGAGACTTTACGCCTTTCTCATTAAGGTGGTGGATTTAAGGGGGAGAAAGCAAGGGCTGTATAAGGAAGGTGGCAGGGCGCTATAGCAGGCTTGGATGGGAGTTGCCATCTCCAGTCTGAGGAAAGGAAAAGTAGGCTTGCCCCCCTCCACACCTACTTTTTTTTTTTTTTTTTTAATGTGGGGATGCCAGGAGGCCTCAGAAGTCTCCAAATGGCCTTGAGGGGGCCACATGTAATGTATAGGTTGCACCTTCTGACCCTTTCATCTCTCCATGTGACCAAATGCCCTGCATTGGATTCAGTACCAAGGCAATCTCCAGAATAAACATATTTATCATCAGATTCAGAAGATGGATTTAGTTACACGAGATGGGAAAAAGAGGATAATTGTATACATACCAGAATATACTTTGGAGAACGTAATGCAATAGGAAAAGAAAATAACAAAACTTCAGCTAAGCCAGCTGTATGTATGAATACACTAAGCAAGTTCTCAGACCACAGATATGGTGCACATATAAAGCATGAGGCTCTCCACAAGGGCAGGTTCAATAGGAAGCACAAAGGTATACAGCAGAAATACATAGCCCTCTGTGTAGGGCTTTCTGTTGTGTGCGATGTTGTGATAAGAATGGGCAAAAAGGCAGTTTTTTATGGCTCTCAACCTGGGCAACCATATTGGGTTTAAGTAGCACATCAGGAGGTTGAGAGCATCAAACTTTCCAGCTCTTGTGAATGTGCGTCTCAGCAAATTTGCTTCCACTTAGGAACTTCAGCTCTGATTTGGCCATAACACAGATTCATAGGTACACATTAGAGACTGAAAGAATATTTGGGGGAAAAAATGGAAAATGTTTCTCAACTGTCAAGAAGAATCTCAGTCTGATGAGAATTCAGGAGTTATTCTAGGCAAAATTTGCGTGTGGTGGTTTTGCACAGAAACTGGCCTTTCTGGCAAGGAAAATAATATTGTTGTGGAGAAATGCTATTATGTTTTTGTGCAGAAAATGATGTTTCCTGCACAGACAATGCTGTAGATGGGGACTTATTCTGCAGAAAATTGACACATGAAACCAAACACAAAACTAGCATTTACTGTGCAGACGATAATATGCTTTTACCTGTACAATTTGGTGCAAAATAAATCCATAACTTTAAATAGTCTTTGAAAACTGTGCATGTTTCAACAGCTTCCTCATGATTGGAAGAAAATGGCTAAAATCACTCACTGCTTGTTTTAAGAAGAAAATTAACAATGAATTATATCCCTGGTACACCTGACAAATGAGGCTTAAGGCTGCATGAAAAACTAAAGGCTGCTTGAACTCATGAAAAGTTGGTTTTCATGGCAGGGAGTTCATTTCTGAACCAGAATCTTGGGATGGGGGCATGGCAGTTTCCATGTGTTTGTCCTTGTAAAAAGGCTGAAATAAATAGATGATTTGGAAAATGGACACACTGTGTTTTTCAAATGATCCAAATGGTCAGAGTGCCATCCTTTCAGGCTGAATTAGAGGTGTTGAATAATTTTATAAGAAAATGGTACAGTGCCAGGGCTGGTTTGATGGAATGGTTTGACATCTGCTACAGGCTCCGTCTTCCTCCAAGCTGAAATAAAAGCAATATTTCATCACATACAATATTGTAGCAAGCTAAATAAATTAGCTATTAACATTTGATTGCACAATTAAGCTGTTCTGTTGAGAGCTCTATGAAAAGATAATGGATAGTAATGTAAGGGGAAAAAAACAGTGTTCATAAAGAAGGTTGGAGGTTTCTTTACAGATCAGTTAACAAAGGACTTTCTTCTTTAGGGAGAAGAAATGAGAAGAGACTATTTCTCTGCAAAGGCTCCTTTCTGAAGCCTAGCTCTTGCTTTGTAATTAGAACTAAGCAAACATTTGTCATACTTTTCTGATAACAATTGCTGAGCTTTCTTCCGTTCTTAATCCCTTTGCAGAATTTTCTCCCAGTTTTCTCCATGATCATGCCTTTCCCATTCACATATACACACAGTGCCTTGGAATGAGGTTTGTGATAAGCATTGGGTGGGATTTAAAATGACACCCAGGCTATCAGGTCTGTCACTGCTTCCACTTCTGCAGTGGCAGCAAATAAAGACAGAAAGATGGAGTTGTCCTACTGCTGCTCTTAAGCCATTTCCACACTACACTGTTATAGTCTATTATTCTACTTTCAATGTCCTGTGGAATTCTGGAGTTTGTAGTTTATTGGCTGAAAATTCTAAATGTCCCTCCCTAAACTGAAAACCCCAGGATTCCGTAGGATTTTGCAGTGCAGTGCACAGTGTAGTCCAAAAATGGCCTATGATTTTCACTCACTTATTTTTTTTTTTTAATAGCAAGGCAGGTTGGGCTGGGTAATAGTTATTTATCCAGAAGCTTTACAGCTGAGGCAGAATTTGAACCATCCTGGCCTGAATCCAACCTTCTAACCCAGCACAGAAGACAAATGTGTGCCACTCCCTGGCACATTAGGAAGAAAAATTGCAGGTCCCCCATATCAGCTAACCTAAGAAGCTCTGACCTATGGGATCCATGCAAACTCAAAAGAGTTGTCTAGAAGACTGGATCTTTTGAATCCATAGAACAGTAACCTAAAATAAAATATGCCCTCCATAGAATTTTTGACATTGGTTTTCTACTTCCTTGTTGGTCGACCAAAAGAAAAATAATTAGGAATATGTATTCAGAATCATTGCCTGGTGCTCATTTTAATAATATGCGATACAGTAGCATATCTTCCAATTATTAACTGCCTTATCTTTATCATTTGGTTTTCATGCTGAGCAATATGTTGCAGCGCGATTGCTAATAGCAAAAATAGACCAATATTTTTAACAGCATGTCCCAGCTTAACTACCATATTCCACAGCCAAAGGGTCATCCAGAGGAGATGTCTTTGTATAAGTATAAATTAACCAGAATTGGTTTATAATGCTAATTCTCCTCCTAAGAGAGAAGAGGCACTTGGCTTTATTAGAAAGCTTGGCTGGGGACGACAGAGGGCTCACATTGTATTGGATATTACAGTATTTAAAATTTTGGATGGGGGCATCTTTTGCAGATAGGAGTGAGTTTGTCACTATCAAAATGGAGACCATGAAATGAAAAGTGTGAAGTCCATATGAAGATGTGACACTTTCTCCTTGTGATGCTTCTCTCATTAAAACTGACCCAATCAAAGCTGTTACTTATTCTTTTGTACAAAACAAAATGATATGTGGTTCTGGAAGTGCGTTCTATGGATGCCATGGACTGCTGAAAAATAAAAATAAATGTGTTTTAGAGCAAATCAAGTCTAGAAGCCAAAATGACTAAACTGAGACTATTGTACCTTGAACATGTCATGGGAAGACATGACTGTGGCAAGCCCTTGCTTTTCCAACAATGATGTGATAGTTTCTGATAAGGCATCCTATCTTTACTACACAGTTCTGCCTTCCTCCTTATAACCCCACTTTTGTGGAAAGGGTGAGGGTTTTCAATGTTTATTTAGAACTCTTTTGTAGTTTTATGGTAGCGTGTTTTCTATATTTCTCCATATACCATATACAATTCAGCTGAGTCAGTATTTATAAAAATAAACTATAACATTTATTAAGTTAGCAATCAGGATAAAGTAGCTTTTCAGATTTCAAATGCAGGACAAGGCTGATATATTTTTCAGGGCACTTTTTAGACTATCCACTCATATCTTTAGACTCTCACATAAAGCAGACATATCATACAGCAGTCCTTTGGCTACACTCCCACCAAAGGCTCAACCCCCAATCTAGGTCACACTCTCTGACCAGATTCTACTAAAGGTTCAATTATCATTCTGCCTCTCACTAGGCTACCATTGAGAATTAAACCTCACTCCCCAGTCACACTCTCTGACTGGCTAAGAGACTCCACCTTTTAGCATCTTGCTAGGTTCTCACTGAAGGAATGAATATCCATAGGTACTTGGCTTTGGCTATTTCCTCACAACAATGAAATAGAGCTATTATTCCACTTTTAACATCCTGTGGAATTCTGGGGTTTGTAATTTACAGAGGTCAAACAGTTCTCTGGCTGAGAATTCTAAGTGTCCCTCCTTAAACTTCAAACTGCAGATTCCATAGGATTTTGAAAGTGGAATAATAGCACTATAACATTGTAGTGAGGAAATGGCCTCTGCATAACTTTTTCTCAGCCACCAGCTTCTCCCACACATTACTGGGCTGGGTTTCTCTACTGAGGAGCTATTCTGGTTGCCTGGCAACCTGCTTCCAGGTTGCACTGGCACTTCAGATAGCCACAGCCCAAGAAATTCATCACAATGACTTATTAGAAAAAACAATATCACTTTGTAAGGTAGAAGGCAGTAGGAAAGGAAGAAGATCATATTACAGGAGGTTAGACTCAATCAAGGAATCTTGAAGCTGCACGATCTGAGCAGGTCTGTTGATGGCTGGGTGACATGGAGATCTCTCATTCATAGGGTCACTATAAATCCAAGTTGACTTGACAACAGTTAACAACAAACAAAACCAAATAGCAATAGCCACCTGTAAGCAGCTGTGTTATAGGTGCTCCTCCCATCTCAGCTAAGCTAATATTTGCTTAGAGTGGACAGGGCCAGCCCTAACATTTGCTGAGAGTGTGACAGTTTCTTCAGGCAGCAAATGTCAGGTATCATGAAAGGACAGAGCATTGCCTGTAGCAGTAGTGGTGGAGGTGGTGACGACAGTAGTTATGATGATGATGATTCTATATTCTTACTGCCAGGGAGGTAGACATGCTTGTAGGAGCTTCTGCATCAGGTTCTGATAATAGCTTTGCAGCCCATGCATCAAGACTCTGGAAAAAGGCAAAACTTGATGCTGTAAAACGTCTTGGACATTCCTATGGGGAAGGGCTAAAATCAGGAAAATGGCATAAAAAGAAGAGTTAGAGAACTCTACACAGGGGAAAAGAAGATTTCATTGTTGATCTCTTGCCTCTAAGTCTACTTTGGCCACAAATTGTTTAGTGCCATAACTTATTTTGTACACAATATTTCATAATCCCCCTCCCCAAAATACCTTCAGCATTAAAATGTCCTCAAAATAACTTGTTTTCCTTTTGCACACAAGCCATATCTTACCTTTCTTCTTGGCACTTATAACAGAAATCCACTCTAATCCACAAAGTACCTCATCATGTATAAACTTTATTTCCCCCCTTAAATCCTCAGGAAGCATGCAACAAGCATTTGAGCTTCAAACAAGGTCTAGCCCTTTTTTAATTGGACTCTGAGTTTTCCACCAATGTTACTCTAGTTTACTGCTTACTCATTTCATTGCTAGGGAATGGTTTAGGTCCACTCTGTGAGGGATGATGCTTAGGAGCAGTCATATCCACCAACTGGTCATTTCCCCGTTCTGGGGATCAACAAGGCTTCAACACTAAAAAACCCAGATCCATCGATATTCAGAGTAGAGTAGACCATCTTAATGAGTATCCAGCCCTTGCAAAGGTTTATACCACACCAGGTGGTGATGTGCCCATGACATTGGAACTGTGGAAAGCCAATTAATATATCTTGCCAATTAAATAATATTTTGCTAATTAAATCAAAGCAAAGTGTGGAGATGTATGGCCCAGCGATGTATGTTCCCAGATCCAACATGTCTAGTGTAAAGGGTTGCTGATGTTACAAACAAGATGCACTTTTGCCTGTGATCCTGTGTAGAATCTCTGTCAGAGTCAGCAATACCAGACTGAATGGCTTAATGAGCTGATTCCATAGGTGGCCTCACAGGCAAAAGGCAGAAGACTCTTTAGCTGTGATACCCAGGACTAGACATTTACTAACATGCATGCATTAAAAGCAACAGACTTTTTATGGCAGCAGACTGAATATCTTTGCATTACAGTTATGCTCTGCAATCATCTCTCATGAAGAAACATTTTGGCATAAGTTTCGATACTCCTACCTAGCAGTGTGCAAATGCATTGTTCTTCGTGCTATTTGCTTTATATCTAAAACTGAGGAAAGCATGAAATACCATCTGTGTGCTGTGTACAACGATGGGACAGTGATTTCCCACATAGTCTTCCAGGTGGGTCTGATTTGGTGAGGAATCACATAGAACAGCGGTTCTCAACCTGTGGGTCACGACCCCTTTGGGGGTCAAATGACCCTTTCACAGGGGTTGCCCAAGACCATCGGAAAATATGTATTATAAAATAAAAAGAACATGAAAGGAAAACTACCTTGTAATGCAGTTAAGTCCGTTAAGGGCGGGAAAGGGCTCCCAACCGCTCCTTTAACTTCCGGTCGCCATGTTGAAAAGAGACATTCAGAAAGCAAGGGGAGGGCTATGAGAGGAAGGAGCTCTCCTGACCAATCCAAGCTTACCAGCAACACAACCAATCACACACAAGCATGCGAGCAGCCATTGGCCCTTTCCACACAGGGGGGCAGTGAAACGGGGTGGCGCACGTGGGGACAGAGCTTACCTTGCAGCGGGAGGCTCCGTCCTTGCAGGGAGCAGTGTGCGTTCGCTGCTCTAAACGTTGGCGGTGCTCGGTGGCATCCGGCGGCGCCCAAAATGGCAGCCAGCGGCTTCCGGCGGCACTCCACCAATCGGGGCAGTGCGCCAGCTGGAAGCCCGCCCCTGGGCAGCTCTGCAGGGATGCGCTAGCACGTCCCTGCAGTTCTAAATGGAGCGCTGTGACGGAGTAGCGCGCATGAGTTTTAAAAAGACCACTTGAAAAGTGGTCTTTATAAAACACGGAGCGCTACCCCCGCGGCTGCGCGAGGGCGGTTTGAGGTCTAGAACCTCCCCTTTTTTCACCACCCTAGCGCACCCCGCAGTGTAGACAACCTCTGTGTCCGGTTGTCCCAGCGCGGGGATTTACCCCCGTGTGGAAATGGCCTCTGCCAGGAGAAATGGCAGCCTCTCAGTCAGCAGTTCCTTGCCCTTCTGTATTAGCAAATACAGTAATGCAGGGCCATTTAGCATTGTGTATGGTGTCATTATTCACTAGGAGTCAAACTGCAATGCCCATGAAACGTAAAGAAGTAAGATTTGAACCACCTATGTCCTCAATGTCTTCCCAGGGGAATGTGTCTGAGTGTAGTAGGGAGGTGATAAGAGAAATGGTGGCTGAAGAAATGGAGGTGCATGTTAATAGGCAAACAATATTAGTGAAATGATTTCACAAAATACATAACAAGTTTAAAAAATGTATTGCAAGTTGGACAATTCATTGAATTTGAATGTAATGTCATTATTAAGCAGTAAAAAACTACTTCAATGAATCCTTCATTTTCACGTGATTTTCCTGATGATACAAAAGTTATTCAAGCTGAATCAAATGATGCTGGTGTGTGTTTACCAAAAAGTCTACATGTAGGTCCAAAGTGACTAGAGTTGAGGAATCTGCTTTGTCACTCTCTGAACAAATCAACACTGAATCTGAAAGTGACGAGGAACCAGATTTGGCAGATACTCATGGGGATAACGACTCTAAATCAGATAGTTCTATTTCCGAGGAGGAGGATGCAGAAGATGATAATAAAGTGAGACTATTTTCCTCAGATTCTTTTAAAAATTTGCTGAAAAAGGTGTTGGTAACTCTGGGACTGGACAGTCTGGAGAATGCAACTTCAGATATTGATAAAAACAAGAATGTTGCATCAATTGTAAGGAATAAGCCTACAAAATCTAGCGTTATTCCCATGCCAGATTTATTTTTGGATTTAATTTAGTCTGAATGCAGTGAAACCAAATCTTCAAACTTTATATCATTTATGGTGGTCTAAATATCAGATATTTACATTACGATTCATAACAGTAGCAAAATTACAGTTATGAAGTAGCAATGAAAATAATGTTGTGGTTGCGGGTCACCACAACATGAGGAACTGTATTAAAGGGTCGTGGCATTAGGAAGGTTGAGAACCATTGACATAGAAGGAAACACAGGCCCTTTCCGCAGCTTGCCTTCTTGCAGCAGCATCCAGTGGCAATCCCAGCAGCAGCTCTGCTGGGAAGGGAGTGCAATAGCAACTCTCCCCAATGCACAGGATGAGCTTCCTCCAGAAGGGAGCATGATGGACACACTGTTTCCTTCCGTACTGCAGGCAGGCACTTTCCCAGGCTGTGCTGGGGCAGGAAGTGCCACCATCGAGCTTCCCGGCTTTCCTGCCTGGGGACAGGAGAGGAGCAGGACCGTGACAATGTCATGCAGAAGCATTGTTGCAGACCCATCTTTCTCCTGTCCCCACAGTGGGATGAAAGGGTGCTGTAGAAAGCCCCCCCCAACTTTCTCATAATGCTTATTGAGAGTTTTGGCTCCATATTGCTGAGTAAAGTCTGGTGTTCAAAATACTTTTTGCCCTGAGTGTTTCTGTTGGTCCTGGCTCTTAATTGTTGTTATTTGGCAGTGTGAAATATTGATGGCATTGGTCAAAAAGATTGGCAGCTGCGTGAATTGTTATTAACCAGCCTGTTGGTTGTAGCTTAAAGTTCAATAAATACCAAGATGCAGCATAAGCCCTTAGGGAGCTTTCTTCTCTCGTCTCACTCCTCACCCCCTCCACCTGCAGTGAAGGAAAATTAACCATTTGATGACTTCATAAAGGGTCTGCTTGTTATCCTTTTTTGGTCTGCACATAATCTCTTGGAACTATCCTTGGATGAAAATGCAAAAAACTGTTTTTGAACATAGTAACTCAAATATCTTTATATTCATCAGAGTGCAGAATCCAAATACTCTCCCCTCACTTGTAAAGCACATGCTAATCCTGGTTTGTTATTGTTATGTGCTTTCAAGTTGTTTCTGACTTATGGTGACCTCTAAGGCAAACATTATCATAGGGGTTTTTTTGAGGCTGAGAATGTGTGACATGCTCAGTGTCATCCTGTGGCTTTCAATGGCCTAGCAGAGAAATGAACCCTGGTCTCCAGGATTGTAGTCCAGTATTCAAAGCACTACACTGTGCTTACCTTAATCCTGGCTCAGGAAAGAAATATTACATCCAGTGTAAATGAACCTTCTGCTGCTCACATGGTACATTAACCTGTAGGAAAGGGAAAGCAGGAAAACTTTGCTTGAACTATGAAGCAGTTCATCAGACATGAAATAGAATAAAAAGCCAATGATGAGGGGGATGTACCAATGACAACTGATGGCATCTATATTGGTGGGATGGTGAGTCCATCTGGACTCTGGACAGTCTGAACTTTAAAGCACCTATCCAAATAACTTCAGTACTTTGGATAATCCCTTTAATTCAGGCTAAAATTTAACATGGAAGTCACTGGCACCCACTGGGATGTATAGATTTTGTGTCATGGTGGAGGGAATGGAGACAAGGCTTTGGCACTGTACATAATTAAGTTTTAATCTGAAGAAAAGTGGGGAGAAAAGCGGGATAAAAATAAAGATAAAGATGATGATGATAATAAGCAGCAAATGCAGAGAGACAGAGAGAGAGTTACTTTAGTTTCCACATATAAGTAGGCAATACCCTTTGTGAATTGAACTGTCCAGGGTGTTGAATCTCTAGCTGCCCTGCAGAGTAGACCAGGGAAAAGCTGTGGAAGCACTGTCTATTTTGTCTGTACTCTTTTTTACTGCTTACACTAGGACCCAAAGTGGCCAGAGGCAACAATCCTCTCTCTTTCTCTTTCTGCTGCCATCTTCTGTAACTTCTCTCTCTCTCCCCTCTCTCTCTTCTCTTCCTTCGTCACTCCCTTTATCTCTTCATGGCAGGCTGCCATCAGTGGGTTGCTCTTCCTAGAAGTCTGAACTGATTGCCAACAAATGACTTTTGAAACTGGGCCAAGGTCCACATTTGGCCTGAGGGTCATCAGTTGCCCGCCCTGGTGACTGAGAAGGAGAAAGGTCTGGTACCCTTATGCATTTATCAGTTGAGGCACTGGGCTGCAACTTCAGTAACTTTATTTCTGTGTAAGCTGTGTGACTCTTGGAACAAAAGACTAATGTGGAAGCACTTCGGCCATTTTCACATTAGACTGTTATAGTGCTATTATTCCACTTTCAACATCCTGTGGAATCCTGGTGTTTGTAGTTTAGGGAGAGGCCTCAAAGGCCCCTCCCTAAACTGCAAACACCAGGATTCCATAGGATGTTGAAAGTGGAATAACAGCATTATAACAGTCTAGTGCAGAAATGGTGCATAGAGAGCACTTAAAAATCTAAACATACAGGTGTATCAAATGCCTTTATAATACACCTGAAGCAGTACTCTTTCCCATTTTCATATTTCCTATTTGGATTATTTAGAGTCCTTTTTTTTTTGTTTAAAGGAGGTAACATAATCATATGCTAAAAAGAATGGATAAGTAACTTGTTTAAACAATGGCAACAATCTTCCTGCCTTTGTTCTCTATGTCTGTGGTAATTGAACCTACTGCATTTCAGTGCTGACATTTAATCAATGCATGTAAATCACCTCAGAGACCTATTATTCTTGTATTCATTAATCCAGTCATGCTGAATGCAGGCACATAAGGTGGTATGTGAAGATTTTTGTTGCTCAGATTTTTGTAGCTGAGGTCAAAAAGGACCCCATGGAAAGAGCAAAGTTCTTAAGATCAATTATAGTGGCTGCGGATGGTTATTGTTTTCTAGCAAGCATTCTTCAACAAAAAATAAGCTCATTCGAATTCAATTTAGGCATGGGTCATCTCTGTGGCTGGGGAGATGGGCTCCGTGTCACAGGCCCTTTCCACAACTTACCTGCGTCTGGCACGGTTGCACAGGGATCACGCGAGCAGCCTCTTCCGTGAGGTTTTCATGTCCCCGCTGCTTCTGCTCCACAGGAGGTGCCTGCTGGCTGGCAGGCAGCATGAGGGCTTCACCTCTTCCTTCCACAGCACACCCAAGTATTTTCCCAGGCTGCGCTGGGGGAGGAAGCCTGAGGACCGTGGCTCTGGAGGCTCCACAAGCAAGATAAGTGCTTGTGGGGCCCCAGAGCGATGCGCAATCACGCACCATTTTTAGTTAAAAGCCAAAAATTATATAGTGTGCGATCGGCACCTGCTGGCCCTGGCAGCATAGCACCATTGCGAGGATGTTGTCTGAAACCTTCCTCACAATCGCTCGACACTCCAGAGGCCCTTTCACATGATGAATGCCATGCGAAAAGGGCCACAGTTTTCCACTGAGGTTGTAGGGGAATCTGGGAAAATTCCATGAAGCTAACAAATTTGATGGAAGTTCTGTCTTTTAGATGCCAGTTGAGAATTACAGTCTCCTGCAAGATATGCAGTCATTCCCTAGTCTTTGCTGCATTACCCATTGCCCACTTTCTTGGCATCTTTAAAGAAAAAAATTCATCCTTCACAGTGTCAGCTGGTTCTTTTAAGGGAATTTCCTTATTGCCAGGATACTTAAGAAACTCAGGGCTTTTCCGCACTAAACTGTTACAGTGTTATTATTCCACTTTCAACATCCTATGGAATCCTGGGGTTTGCAGTTTAGGGAGCGGCCTTTAGAACTCTCAGCCAGAGAGCTCTTTGGCCTCAGTAAACTACAAACCCCAGAATTCCACAGGATGTTGAAAGTGGAATAGTAGCACTATAACATTGTAGTGTGGAAAGGTTCAAAGATATATGTGTTTTTTGAGTTAGCACATGTGAAGCCATGTGAGGGTTCCCTAACAAGGTTTGTCCAGGAGTGTTTTCCTGATGATGATGATGATGCAAGTTAGAGCCAGCATGGTGTAGTCAGTGGTTTGAGTGTTAGACTACAGCCCTGAAGACCAGGGTCTGATTCTCCACTTGGGCCATTTCCACACTAGGTTGTTATAGCGCTATGATTCCACTTTCAACATCCTATGGAATCATGGGGTTTGCAGTTTTGGGAAGGGCCAGGTGGACCCTCCCGAAACTGCAAACCCCAGGATTCCATAGGATGTTGAAAGTGGAATCATAGCGCTATAACAACCTAGTGCGGAAATGGCCTTGGACATTGAAATCTACTGGGTGACCTTGAGCATGTCACACACTCTCAGCCCAGGAAAACCCTGTGATAGGTTCGCCTTAGGGTAATCATAAATTGTAAATGACTTGAAGGGACACAGCAACAACAATAACTACTACTACTACAACAAGAAACTCTAAGTTATTCAAATTCAATTTACCATGAGACAACTTTGCTTTGCCTCACCTTTTTCCTTTTCTCTACCAGGCCAAACCAATGTACATGGGGAACTCTTACTTTAGGATAAGAAACTCTACCAGGCAGGGGTAAGTGATTTCTGAAGGCAGACATTTTTACCCTCCACAGGACTTTGAGGGATCACATACACCCTTGTAACCCACTGTCACCTCAATTCACCTCTTGCCCCACACCATGGCAAAACACTCACCCATAAGCTTATACAAACACCAATGTGTATTTTTAGGAGCAACGAATACAAAAATACATATGAATCTTTGGCCCTACCTTGTTTTGAACACATTTTGCTGCCTTCTCAAAATGATGCAAACATAGGCTGAGTGAACTTAAAATTTGGGAAACAGGAAATTTAGCAAAACTGAAATTTGGAGACTCAGCCCTCTCCACTTAGCACAGTGATGGGCAGATGTTTTTCATCCTGACTGTTCTGGTCCACATGATGTGGAAGGAAGGCTGAGTCTTGAACTGTGTAAAAAGAGGACTAATTCCATAAAGTAGCCCAATGTATTTCAACCAAGAAATGTTTCTATGGTCTTGTTTAGGAACTATTAAAACAAAAAGAGAGAGTTAGGCTTGGTTTATTAATTATAAGCAAATCACGGCTGAAGAAGTACAAGAACTAGATATGGACACATGCTTCATATTCACTTTCATATAAAATACACTCATTATAAAATAATACAGTGAGCCTCTGTGTGTGTGTGTGTATCTATATGTTGTTGCTCTGGGCCTTCAGGTTTTCTCCAACTTATGAAACCCTATTATAGGGTTTTCCTGGCAAGATTTGTTCAAAGAGGGTTTGCCTTTGCCTTCTTCTGAGACTGAGAGAGTGTAACTTGCTCAAGGTCCCCCAGCCTCCAGAGCCATAGTCCAATGCGCTTGCTCTCTCTTTCTCTCTCGCTCACATATTAGGTCATCAAAAAGCAAACTAACAGCACTTCTCATCAGTTTGCCCCGGATCCAAGAATGGACATAGTTAATCACTGAAAATTATATATATCTATATCTATATATGTGTGATTAAGAGACAGAACTTAAAAATATATATCAAGAGCAAAACATGTTGGCTTCTGCCTTCTTCAGTTGCCAAAGATGAAACTGAGCTGTATAGTAGGTGGCAGTTCAGAATACTATGTTATCAGCCTTCTTAGTAGAACAGTGGTTCTCAACCTGTGGGTCCCCAGATGTTCGTGGACTTCAGCTCCCAGAAGCCCCAGCCACTATGGTCAATGCTCAGGACTTCTGGGAGCTGAAGTCCACGAACATCTGGGGATCCACAGGTTGAGAACCACTGTAGTAGAAGATCTTTATGTTAACAATATGTCTGGAATGAAACACATTGGACTAACCTGTGGAATAAAATATTTTTTTTTAAAAAAATCAATGTGGATGCTTCCAGTTCTGTCTTGGTTCTGGTCCATAATCGCAAAACGTCTAGCAGGCTTTTGGGATACCATTTTAAGGAAAGATTTTAAGAAACCTTGTATCAAGATCCACAAAAAGAAACCCATCTTCTTTGCCTATGTCACTTTAAGAAGTGGTATGGATGCTGATGGTGCTATACATAGAAGGCTCTTGATGAATCAGACGTCTGCAATCAGATGTGTGAGCATGCGTATATGTTAGCATTGGGCATAGATTTCACTTGTGTTTAAACAAATGGAAAATTAGTAAATTATGTGCTGAAATTCTTCTACACCATTCCTGTTACTTCCTCTCTTGCATTTGCAACCTCTCCTCTGTAAGTGAAAAAGGAGAAAAAAAGCAACTAATGCAATAGAATAATTTGAGCTCAATTTCTTTGGCATCCATTCATATCTTCAGCCGGGCCAAATCATTCCAATAAAATGACCTGGATGATAATTTTGTCCTGGCAGAATAGTGTCCAGCTACCTGCCTACCTTTAGCCTGCTTCAATCCAAGTTTCTGTGGTTATCAGCTTCAGAAACAGATGAAGGGTCTGATTGAACGGTAATGTGCCTTAGAGGTATCCTTGTTGACGACCTTCATTTCTAGCAGGTCAGATTAGTTTCCTGCCCATGAGGCACTGCATTATTGATTCATCTGCCTCTAAACAGATGCACCAGTAGATATCAGCTTCCTGTTTTCAGGCCTTGGAAATGGAGCAGATATTTAATGTACTTGGAAGGAATTGAGCTATGGAAGATGATTTTGCTTCCAACAAATATGAACAGGTGGGTCTCTCTGGGTGGAAAAATTGTACCAATAACAATCCCTCCATGAAAAAGATGTGACAATTACCTGAAGAACTTTTGCAAGATGCTGTAACCCTCAGGAAAGTTCTGCCTGCACACTTGCAGGGCTGGGATTTTGGTTTCCCTGTTGTACAGATGAACCTGCTCTCAAATTGGTTTCCTTGCATTTTCATAGGCCATTCCCACACTACTGTTAGAGTGCTATTATTCCACTTTCAACATCCTAAGGAATCCTGGAGTTTGCAGTTTAGGGAGGGGCACTTAGAATTCTCAGCCAGAGAGCTCTTTGGCCTCAGTAAACTACAAACCCCAGGATTCCACAAGATGTTGAAAGTGGAATAATAGCACTACAACAGTGTAGTGTGGAAATGGCCATTGTTTATTAGGGATGGAAAGAACGTTCAAAAAATTTTGACAGATAGTTGAAAAATGTTTTTCTTAAGTGTCTGGAAACTGACAATGAGAATTCCGGACGGATGAGAATCTTCACAGGACTTATTCTGCCCAAATATTACACATTTTTTTTTAGCAGAAAACAGCATTTTATGTACAGAAAACAGTATTTCTGTATATAAATGTTAATATCTGTACTCAGAAATTTCTGTTTCAGTACAAAAAAAAAAATCTAGATTTTGTGCAGAATAAGTCCCAAACTGCAAATAGTCTTTGAAAACTGTGGCTTTGAGGATTTTCTCACAATGGGAAGAAAGTTGTCAAAATCAGTCATTCTTTCCTTTGAGGATGAAATGAGCAGACTTATAGCTCTAATGCTTAGGCATTTTCCTTGCAAGTTCATGTCATTTCATTGTGTGACTAAGCATAAACCAGAATTCGTTTTCATTTCTTCCAGAATAGTGAAAGAAAAATGTACTCTTTGTTGTTTTGTTTGCCCTTCCATCAAGGTTTTTGTTTTTTTGTTTTTTTGCAAATGATATAGCCAGGCTTCAAAGCAACAAATGTCTGTTATCTTGAATGATCTAAGAAGAAGAGAAGAAGGTAAAAAGGCTGAGTAACAGCAACAGAAAAGCAAGAGTTTTATTGCAGAAGCTGTAGTGTACTCATCAAACATCTTGTAGGAAATTTATAAAAGGGGTTGTTGACCCAGGACTAATCACATTGCAACCATTGTCCTGATCTAGATATAACCTTGAAACACACAAACCAACCAAACAAAGCAGGTATCAAAGATCACATAATATCTTGATGTTGAATGAACTGGTTGGGCTCTTCTGACTTGGAACAACGACTGAAGAAAGTCAAGGAACAAAGTGCAAAGGCATGTTTAGAGTTGAACGTTCAGTCAACAAAAAATGATGATCACAGATGATTTACATAATTTTAAAGCAAGCAATGAAAACATTGAGATAGTGAAAGATTTCCTATATTTAGGTTCAGCCATTAATCAAAATGGAGAGTGCAGTTGAGAAATCAAAAGACTTGGCTTTGGAAAGGCAGCTATGGAGAAATTAGACATGATCCTGATGTGTAAAGATGTATCATTGAATACCATGCTGTTGTATTTCCTGTTTCTATGTACAGTTGTGAAAGCTGGATGATGAAGAAAGCTGATATGAGGACCCCAAGGCATCTAAGACCCCTAGTCATCAAGTGTCCTTTTCTGGTCTTGCAGACTCAGTGCCATGGCTTCTTTGACTGAATCAATCCATCTGTGATTCAGTCTTCCTCTTCTCCTACTGCCTTCTGCTTTATGGAGATTTTCCATCTTTCATTTCATCTTATGATCTGTTCAAAGTACAACAGCTTTATCTTGGCTTCTAGGGACAGTTTCTAGGACACATTTTTTTTTAAGAGTGGTGCATGGTACAGACAGAACTCTTCTCCAGCACCACATTTCAAATGAACTGCTTTTTTTCTTGTTAGTTTTCTTCACTATCCAGCTCCTACAACCATAGAGAAAGAACCAAAATATTATTCTAACCAAAAAATGATTCTACCTTTGATATTCTATAGTATATCTTTAGACTAGTTCTTTCATAGGTGCCTTTTTACTCCTAGTCTTCTGTTAATTTCTTAACTACAGTCTCCATTATGATTAATGACTTGAGTCAAGGTATAGAAGACCTTAACTAGTTCAATGTCTTCATTGCCCTCTTTAAAATCACATAAATCAACGGTGGTGGAGCCAAGGTGGTTATATACCTCTATGCTTGTATATTCTACATTTTTTAAAAAAAAAAAATCCAAAGTTTCATTCCTTTTTTTAGGCAGGTAGCTATTCTTCAAACTCATTCACTTGAACTTTCTATTTCAGATCCTGCGGCCAAGCTAACATTGTTACAAATGCCTAGAGTATTTTCACCACCATGTGAACAGAAATGCAAGATTTGATGTTGACAGTTTACTCTCTTACTCTTCTTGCTCAAATCTTTTTCCAGTTGTCTATAAGCCTCTTGCCAACAACTGCAGCCTTGATGCAGGATGCAACATATCCATGTTTGCAAAATTCCCTTCTGATCAACACTGAGCAGTGCTAAGCAGTGGCTATTGTATCAATGGGGCAGTGAATCTGCTCTGGATTTTAGTTTGGGCTTTAAATGAGCTACCCAAGGTGCTTAAGCCATGGGAGGAGATAAATTCTAGTACCCTGGATAGCTCCTTTAATGTTTGGACTAAAAGTGAGAGCAGATTCACCAGCCTAATGGCATGAAAGCCACCAGTCTCCAGTAACACTTAACACATGTCGCCTTGTCTTCTCTGAATGTGATTCCCACAGATTTTCATCTCTGTTTATAACTGCATAAAATGAAACTTTTGCTCATTGGTCAAATGGACTCCTCATTCACCATTCTTAACATCATGTGAAGTTTTAAGGGAAACAATCAGGCTAGAGAAATGAGAAGCAAACGAAAAAATAATTTTATTTTGAAAAAAGGCCACTCAGCATCTAGGACCAAAACTCGAAACTCCTTAACACTAAAGGAGTATTGTTAAAATATACATTTTATCATTGCACACAGAATTAATTCTAAATTAGTTATGTTTGGTTTTCAGAATTTGAATGTTTAGGTATATTTTCAAGATGGCTAACAAGAAACGTAGATAGCAGCTGCATGGAGAATTAACTGGAGCAGAAATCTGTGCAGGGCTTCTCATTTGCATTGTGGCCAGAGTCTAACACAGTGGAGTGTATTTAGTTATTCCACCATGCTCAATAAGGGTGGGGAATGTAAGAGCCGTAAACCAATGAACTATAGTAGCCTCAATAAGACTTCTTTCCCTTTTTTCTTTTGTTACAACAGTTTGGAAGCAGGAGCAAAATGAATATTAAGAACTTTGAATTTTTAAAAATGTTCTTATTTATTTGAATTATCATTATACATGCAAATTATGCACAGCATTATATTTCATCTCTTCCCCCCTCCTCCCCCCAGCCCTGGAACGGTATTACATAATTACTTTCTTTTCCCCTTTATGTAGTATATCATTTTAACTCTATCATCCACATCCTCATAGCCCTCTCTCTCTTTTATAAGCTCAGTCAATTTCTCTCACCCCTTGGATCAGTTGTCTTCTCTCAGCTGACCTAGATATAACCTCTTCTCCAATATAAAATCAAAGAGCATATAGTCTGCTATATAGTATTTCTATTTGTTAAGGTCCCACTTTCCTTTGTCCTTCCAACCATAGGCAATGACTGCTTGTGCTGCTATTAATAATTGTTCAGTTAAATATTCTTCCTCTTTTTGTGCCCCTACATCCTTAACAAAGAACTCTGCACTTTAACCTATAATACATTGAATGGTTCAGAAAATCTTTTCTCTACACACATATACACACAGGTCATCATGGTGTAGTGATCTGAAGACTGGGCTACAAGTCTGGAGAACAGAGCTCAAGTCCCCACCAAGGTCACTTACCAGTGACCTTGGGTAAGTCACACTCTCTCAGCTTCAGAGAAAGGCAAAGGCCAATCCTCTCTGAACAAATCCTGCCATTATGGGTTCATCCCATTATAGCTTCACCTTAGGATCTCTATAAGTCATAGACACACAACAATAAATGATACACACACACACACGTACACAATATATCTATATCTATAGATATAGATATATGGTTGAGTTGGGGAGTAGTAGGGTTGTAAGCAAAATGAGGAACTGGCTTGTGTAGGAATTCCTAATTATTGCATGACATTAATGTCTACTTTCACTGTAAACTGAGGCATGCTTTACTGGAGCAAGAAAGATGGGGTATGCTGCTTTGGGTCTTTGCAAATCAAATAAGCAAAAATTCACAACCACTGGAAGGCAGCCAGAGGATAGAGTTGCCCTTTTAAATGCTACACATTTGTTTGTTTGCAGGCCTAGCTAGATCCCAAGTTTGTCCAGTTATCTTCCTCTCCTATGCCACCTTTGTCCCTCCTCCCTCCGCCCAAAAAAGCAGGTGGAAAGTCAGAGATGCTTTGGCTTTAGGCATATTGAAAATGAAGAAAACGTTTACATTTGTAATGTGTGTAGGTGTGTTAGAGGTTAAAAGCATTAAGTAGATTGGAGCAAAAGCTTCTCATTTATAATCATCTATAATCACATCCAATACACAAAATCAGATTAAAATTGGACAGCAGCAGTTTAGAATTAAACAATGCTTTCCCCTCTTCATTAACATCCTTTTAAATTACAAGGCTGAACACACAGCTGTGTGCTGCATTGGAAGGGAAGTATATCTCTTGCAAGGAAGGTCATTCATTAACAGGCCACAGAAGACATCTCTACATTTCATTGTTTTGCTACAATATACTCCAACACTCTAACCACACTGGCTATCTTTCAGCGTGCTACTCTGGAAGCAAATATGAACATTCAGCACAACCTTAATTGGCAGTGTGGATCTGGGACTTGGCAGAGGTAAATTCCTTCAAGAAAAGTCACAAAAGAGGGAAATTAGTAATTGCATGCATTTTTACAAATATCCACTTAGAATATTTGTCTCTGTTCCAGTACAGTTTCTGAGAGGGGTCACTTGGCAAAATTAACTGCTGGTTTCTGCTCAGACTCTATCCCCAGTTCCACCCAACTGGCTGTTACCTTCTGAAATCATAAGTTGGCAATGATTTCTCCAGTGAATAACCTCCAGGGTGCATGGAGGGTATTTCAGTATCTATCCTTGAATGTGACATGACGGTAAATAGGATGCAAATATAACTTTTTTGCATGGAATAATTACAGAGAGAAATTACATCCAATAATGGCTCTGGCTGTATACCAGATCTTTTCCAGGTGGTTTGCTCTGCACTGGATTTCCATTCCCTCTTTCAGTACAGGTCTGGAAGCAATTTCTGAATGAAAGATGTGCAATTATGATTGATCACTCTTTATGTCTTGAAACTTTTCTGACGTTCACTTAAGTTTGTGATCTCTGGATATCCATGAGATGTTAAGTTCTCTAGGGACACTTGCCTACTAATCCATCCACTCAGAGTTTTGATATGCTAGTGATTTCCAAAGTCAGTGCCAGAGTAATTTTGTTGCATCTCGTAACATGCTGCTTAGCAATCTGTACTGGTATAAACAGACATTAATTTTAGCTGTTAGACAAAGGTGTCTATTGTAACTTGTAATTAGCTGAAAATGCCACTGAGAAAAGCAACAAAAAATTATTGGGGAATGCAACACCTTCAGTATGAGGCAGGTCTTCAGAAAAATAGCCCCCTTTGTGTTACAAAAAGTATGGTTACTAGTGGGTGTGACTGAAGCCAATATTGTCAGCAGACAGGAAAGTGCATATAGTTTACACGACATTAGAGTATGGCAGAAAATGAAATAAAAAAGGGTTAGCTAAAAGTAGCAGTTCCTGAATTTTAAGAATTTTTGAGTAGCATATAAAATAGGGATGGGACGAATCCAGAATTTTCTGAATCCAAATCTGGATCTGAATCCCTGGAAGGTTCTGGGAATCCACGAATCTCACGAATATTGAATCTTTCAAATCTTTTCTTAACGAAGGGTTTAAAAAGCAATTTTTTAAAAGAAAATTAAACTTTTAAAACTTTTTTTAGACAGAACTTTTTTTTAAAAAAACTGTTTTTTTGATTGGTGGATTTGAAAGATTCAGTTCGCATATTTTTGCACAGAGATTCGGATTTGCAAATCTCAAATCCTTGCTGCGGATTTGAGGATTTGGTTGGCCCACCTCTAATAAAAAATGTGACTCACTTTTGATTTTTTTAAAAACTGGTGTTGATGAGAATGTTTACTTTTTATTTTTTGTTCAAATTTCTCTCTGTTTCTCTTTTCCTTCTTCCTGCTCTTGGTGTCTTTCTTTGAGCTCAGTAGCATCATCTTATGACATATGATTGGTATGTAAAATATTGACATCATTTAATCTGGTCTTCATGTTTTTAAAACCACTGGAGCACAACCTTTATTCTCATGTGAATATGTGTGCTTTCACAAACATAGCTAAATCTGATCAGCAATTGTGTGTACCAGTGTTTTCCCATTCAGTGTGCAGAACTATCAGATCATAAGAGTTGGAAGGGAACACAAGAGACATCTAATTAACCCCACGAATACACAACTAAAGCACTGCTGAGAAATGGCCATCCAACCTCTTTTTAGAAACCTCCAAAGAAGAAAATCCATCATTTCTATTCCACTTCTGGACATCTTACACTAATGAAGTTCTTCTCAATGTTCAAGCCAAATTCCTTTCTTGCAGTTTGGATCTACTAGTTCATGTTCTAGTTTCTAGAGCAGAAGAAGTCCTCTTTCTTTTAAACATCCTCCCTTTAAATATTTAATGATGGTTATCATATCAACTGTCAGTCTTTTCTTCTCCAAGCTAAACATATCTAGCTCCCTAAGTTGTTCCTCATAAGACTTGGGGCCTTTCTGCACTACACTGTTATAATGCTATTATTCCACTTTCAACATCCTGTGGAATCTTGGGGTTTGGAGTTTAGGGAGGATCACTTAGAATTCTCAGCCAGAGAGCTCTTTGGTCTCAGTACATTAGAAACCCCAGAATTCCACAGGATGTTGAAAGTGGAATAATAGCACTATAACAGTGCAGGGTGAAAAGTCCCTTAGTTTTAAAGTAATGTTTAAATGGTTTTATTGTATTTTTATTGTAACTTTCTTTTTCTTGTAACTTTCTGCTTTTGTAAGCCACCTTGTGTCCCAGACTGGGAAAATGAAGGATATAAATTAAAGCCCTTTTTGTACCTTACGTTTTCGTGCTGCTGAGTTGGGGTTCTCATGCAAGAAAGCTTGGAAGGAATGCTACAGCGTCCCTGCTGCTTCGCTCCGCAGCTCCTTCCTCCTCATGCGAGCACCCCACCTCTTCCGTTCACAGTGCAGCCTGGGACCTCCCAGGCTGCACTGCGGAGAGAATCCGCGACTGCCCTGGCTCCAGAGGCACTGTACTCCAGGTAAGTGTGCACAGGGCCCCGGAGCGATGTGTGACCATGCAGCATTTTCAGCTTTGAGCCGAAAATGAAAAGGTGTGTGCACGGTCCATGTCAGGCCCTTGAGTCATGCAGACCACTCCTCACATTTATGCGACACTCAAGGGGCCCTTTCACTTCAAAAACGCCGTGCGAAAAGGGCCAAAGTGAGGGGGGAGGATGAGGGGGAGGATGACTACAAAAGCCTTGGAAGAGGCTGAGGTAAAGAACTTGGGACTTATGGGTGAACAAGTGGAAAGAAACACTGGAAGAATACTTCAGTACATGATCACTGCAGCAAGACAGTTATATGCTCAAAAATGGAAGAATTCAGAAATTCCTGTGATGGAAAATGATTGTCAAAACTGAATGAGTTAGAATAAATGGATAAATTATTTGATTAGACAAAAATCATTAGAGATATTTTAAATGACTGGAAACACTTGATAGACTCCTTCTTCTTCTCTTCTTCTTCTTCTTCCTCTTCTTCTTCTACTGCTTCTTCTTCTTCTGAAGGTACCAAATTCTGTCTGGTATTGGAAGCAAGGCAACGTCAGCCCTGGTTAGTAGTTGGATGGGAGACTGCCAGTGAATACTGAGTTCTGTAGGCTATATTTCAGAGGAAGGAACTGGCAAAACCATCTCTGAGTATTCGTTGCCTAAAAAAACCTATGAAATTCCTGAGGTGGCCATAAGGTGACAGGCAACTTGAAGGCAGAAACACACACACACTATCCAAAAACATAACAACTTCTGCTTTTCTAAGCTCTCCCTGAGGCTAAAATTTCATGCCCATTTAGCTGGAAGTAAGCCCCATTGAACTCAATGGCTCTTATGTTTGAGTAATATATATTGGCCAAAATCCTGTTGGTTAGTCATATCTAGAACAGACCCATTGACTCATTTGTTGAACAGTGAATCAACATATAGGTAAATCCAATTGATACCTTAGGTCTACTCTAGTTCAGGCTAACAGTAGGATTTAGGCCACAGAATGAACTATGGTAGAGATGTTTTTGTCCATAGTAAACATTAAAATGTGCTCTCACCTTAAAACCTTTGACACAATGTGAACCAAAATGCTGGTTCTTGTTCTATTCTACGGGATCCAAGGTTCCCTTGATTTTATACTAGGACGCTCTCAAAGCATTCTGTACAAATTGAATTTGATATATGTATCCTGTCACAGTGTAAATTGCTGAACCAATAACATTGTTGTGATTCATGTGGAGAATATGCTCAAGTTACCCTTGGCAGAATTAAAAAAAACCCAAACCAGCATCAGCTTTGGTCTGAAACCTCCTGAACACAGCAGGAACTAGCAATCTGTGATGCATTGTGCCCATATAGAGGTGAAAAGGTAGTAGCAGTTCTAATAGAATGAGAATAATGTATTCTTTTTCAAGCAGAGAAGAGAGACGGCAGAAGGCAGTTTGTGGAAATGAAGGCAACCAGAGAAATTCTTGAAAGTGAATCCACAGGTTGTTTCAGTACCGTGTATGCTTGGGAGATCAGCTACATGTGCAAAATACTCCAGTGTGGTGTGATTAAAGTTAGTTCACTTAACCATGTTTGCTGCTGATTTACCTGTGTAAATGCTCCACAGAAGAAACCACAAGAGAGAGAGAGATTGAGGGAGAGGGAGAATTTTCCAGGTTACCCAACACCACCACCACAGATATGATGTGTTTTAGTAGAAGCAGACCACACATTCAGTTGCAAGTTCTCAAAGGTAACGCTCACCACCAACTGGACATGAATTATTCAGTTTTACCTTATCCTGCCACAGTCCAGCCTCACATGGAGTTTGATTCAGGGTGCCACATTTTAAGAAGGATATACATACACTGGAAGATTCAAGGGAAACCTGAAAAGATGGTTAGCAGAATGGAAAATAAGTTCTAGGAAAGTTTGAACAACAGAGACAGCATGTTCTGTAAAGCAAAAAGGAGGACACATTCACTGACTGACTATTTCAAACCACCAATCGCTATTACTCTAACTTTACATACCCTTCCTATACAAGTTGTGGTAATGGATATTAGAAATATTCCTAACCTTCCTTGTATTTTGCCTTCCTTTTCCCTGTTCTCCTCATTGTCCAATAGTTGGTTCATACACTCCGCCAAGCCACCCTGTTCCATTGCCTCTCCATGGCCAGAGAATCCCTCACTCACCTTGCTTGGCCACCTCCTCCTCGCCCTCTAGGTCTGGGTCCCTTCTCCTCACCACCCTGAGTTGCACTTTCTCTCTCAATGGGCCTTTCCACACTACACTGTTATAGTGTTATTATTCCACTTCCAACATCCTGTGGAATTCTGGAGTTTGTAGTTTACTGAGGCCAGAGAGCTCTCTGGCTGAGAATTCTAAATGCCTGTCCCTAAGACTGCAAACCCCAGGATTCCATAGGATCTTAAAAGCGGAATAATAGCACTATAACAGTGTAGGGCAGGAAGGCCCAATCTGTTTCTCTCTCTGAACTATGAATACTCTGCTGGACCAGCCTCCATCCCCTCTCTCAGGCCCTTTCCACAGCTTACCTTTTTGCGGAGCTAGAGTGCGAGGACTGCGCGAGCAGCCTCCAGCGAGAGGCTCTCGCATCCCACTTGCTTCAGCTCTGCACGAACTGCCTGCTCCCAAGCAGCCAGCACAAGAGCCCCGCCTCTTCCTTCTGCAGCACAGCCTGGGAGTTTCCCAGGGATGGGACGTTCTTGCTGCTACCCTGATATGCATCTTTGCAATCTACTAGGAGAGTTCCGTAGTGCCTCTGCTACGTAGTTCAAGTTACACAATGTCAACTGTGATGTAGAACTGTGGCCAATTTTTTTTTCTACAGATGAAATTTCCACAAAAAGTTCCTAACTATGGAAAATACAGTATGCAAATTTCTTACAGTCTTGTTCAGCAGAGCAAAAACTTTTGAAATGGCTCAGTCTTACCTATGAGAATGAAATAAGTGACAATTATATGCCTAGTTTTGAATATATCCAAAACTTTGTACTTGGATTAGGAGTGGAGAAATGTGACAGTTTTCTTTTTTTCTGCCTTTGATTTCCAAATGCCTGTGAATAAAATTTGCAAATGTTGTTAAATTCTTCTAAAACATACAAAAACAAAATTATCCCCTCCATCCCTTTTCACAGGTCAAGTTGAAGAACAGCTCATCCTGGCATGGAGAGGAGATGTTGCATACGCTTGTTGCACACACCCCTCCAAATTCCACAGATGAAAACTGGGACACATGTGGCCAAGGAACCTCAGTGAATGGTCAAAAGTTATTAATGAGAAACTACACATCAGCTAGGAGAGCAGCAGCCATTTGCTTTTGCAGGGAAGGGCAAGTTTCTACCCTTTCTTCTTCTCCCCTCCATCTATAGGGAGGGGCAAGTTTCCACCCTTTCTTCTTCTCCCCTCCTTGCTGAGTTATTTGAGGGCATACTGCTTTTGCACACTGAACTCAATTTGCAGCAATAGAAGTGGGACAAATGGGGAAAATGTGGGAAGGAGAGGAGCACTGGGACATTTTAAAAGCAGTTTAAAAATTGGGATGACAGAGGATTAATTGGGGATGCCTTGGCGAAATTGAGGCAGTTGAAGGGTGTGCTGTCAAGTAAACATTAGAGATGAAGAAAAGAGGAAAAGGGATGTGGCAACCTCTATTTACCACTGCACACCTAGATTAATAAAAAGGGATTCAAAACCATAATTTAGTCCTAACTGGATCCATTGTAAAATATTGGGTCAACACAAAGGTAAATCTCATGGTTTTCCATGAATTTACTGTAACAGAAACTACAATGGGATTTAGGCCCATACTTTTAAGGGTTAAGTACACAAAGCACCAAGCCCAAATGTATGAATCTCTGTCAGTGTTGACTCCTTTCACATTTGATTTTTTGAAATCCCAAAGTCTTTCCATCTCAGATATGGAAAAGAAATATTTGAATTTTTGCAGGTTCTTATGTAAAAATGAGCTGAAATGAAATTCTCTAGCTTTGATGTGAATTTTATACAGCATAATTAAATTCATTTTAACCCTCAACTCACAAAAGACAAAAACAAAATAAAAACAAAACACCACTCAAAAATACCATCCCAACTTTTTCTGTGAACATCTATAATTCTGGCCATTTCTGCACTACATTTTTATACTGCTATTATTCCACTTTCAGCATCCTATGGAATCTTGGGTTTGCAGTTTAAGGAGGGGTATTTAGAATTCTCAGCCAGAGAGCCCTTTGGCCTCAGAAGACTACAAACCCCAGAATTCCACAGGATGTTGAAAGTAGAATAATAGCACTATAACTGTGTAGGAAGGAAATGGCCTCTGACTCTGCAGAAAAGGTCTATGGTAGCACAACCCCCAGCTACCCACTATTATGTTTGTAAAAGTTAAAACAACAACAACAAAGACAAAAAACCAAGACAAATTACTGACTCAAGGAAAGCAGTGGGGTGAGGTAATAGACACTTACTAACATATCCAGCATTTAACTAAAGTTTAGTGCTAGCAATCAGCAACGATCCTGCTAACCAAGCACTTGGTCTGTGTTTCTTTTTATATGTTGCTTTGTTTCCTCTGCTTTCCTTACCCAACTGTATTTCCAATTCCAGTATTGCTCAACCAATATCATTCTGAGCAATGGTCTTTAAAAATGATTCGATCCATGGGCAAGCTCCTATCATGAAGGGGAATTCTGGTTTAGAAGGACAGAGCATCTCTACAACGGTAGCCCATGTAGGAAAATATTTGCATCTTTCTGCCTCTCCTCTGTTTACTGACAGATGTTTGGTAACAGCAGCCATCACTGGTGGGAAGAGGTTGTGTCAAGATAAGTTATCCTAGGGGGCTATTAGTCTCTGATCCGAGATATGCCAGGAGGAAGGAGGGAAAAATGAAGGCAGTCATAAGTGCTGGCATTGGAACCATTTATCACCCACTGCTGCGTGTGGAATAAAAGGATTCACTTTGAAGACAGTCTATTATCGGCTTCTCGCTGGCTTCATGCTGTCATCTGTTTTTCCCCTTTTTCTTTTTCTTTTCAGAAGTCAATAAATTTAGGAAGGCCACATTTGGAGTGTAAGTACTGTTAGACTTCTAAGTTTATATATTGCTCTTTTATTTACAGCTGCTCTGCCCATTTTTCAAGAAGAGAATAGCTCATGCATTTGGGTGGATGGAGCTACTTTTTACTCCCAAATCTGCTTTCTTTTCACTTTCCTTTTCTTTTCTCTAACACCACAGGTTTTGTGTGTGTGTTTGTGTGCATATGCGGGAGAAATATCTGGAATTCTGTTGGTGATGTATTTATGCACAACTACAGGTTAAATTAGTACATATATTTTTTGTATGTGACACAAGGAGATATTCACTACCTCCTTGTGGGATGTCCAAACAGCCCCTCCTAAAGCAGCTTTGTTGTGGCTGTTTCTTGGCCTGGACAGGGAGGGAAGGAGTGGGAGACAACAAGACAATATCCATCCAGGCTATGTTTTTGTAGTCAAGGGAAGAGAACTCAGGTTGTTCTGCAGGATTTCCAGAGAACAGATAGAGATCTGGAAGGTGACCTCAGTTTCTTCCACTGGCTCCAGAACTGCAACCAGTTTTCTTAGACTGCTTCCCCTTCACCCTTTTAACAGCTATGGCAAAGAACCTGAGGGCTTGAAAGCTGCTTCCTAAAGGTGGGAGCGGTGGAACAATGTTCTGCATGCCCTGATAAAGGATATCAGCCAAACAGCCATGCACAAATGCTATATTCTGGGGATGTAATTCATATTCATTGGTGTGCCCTTGACACATGGAGACTTTGATTATTTCCACACTAAAGTATCGTAGTGCTATTATTCCACTTTCAACATCCTGTGGAATGCTGGGCTTATAGTTTACTGAGGTCAAAGAGCTCTCTGGCTCACAATTCTAAATGCCCCTCCCTAAACTGCAAAGCCCAGAGACATTTACACACTACACTGTTATAGTGCTATTATTCCACCTTCAACATTCTATGGAATCCTGGGGTTTGTAGTTTAGAGAGGTGCATTTAGAATTCTCAGCCAGAGAGCTCTTTGGCCTCAGTAACTATAATACTCAGATTTCCACAGACTGTTGAAAGTAGAATAATAAAACTATGGCCCTTTCTGCATCTTACCTTTTTGTGGAGATGGGGGATGGCATTTGTGCGAGCAGCCTCTTGCGCGAGCTGCTCACTTCGTTTCTCCTTCCTTACCGCAGCTGGCTTGCTGGTCATGCGAATGTCCCGCCCCTTCCTACCGCAGCACAACCTGGGAATTGCAGGCTAGCGCTGAGGCAGGAAGTGCGACCTGCCCAGCTCCCGACGCACCGCAGGGCAGGTAAGTGCGCATGGGTCCCAGGAGCATTGTGTGAGCGCACACCATTTTCGGCTTGAAGCTGAAAATGAAAAGGTGCGTGCACGGTCCGCTTTAGGCTCTTGAGCGTCGCATAAATGGGAGTGCGTCGTATGGACCGCTCCTCCCGTTTACATTATGGCCAAGCCAACCGCTGAATGGTAAATTGACACATAGGCCATTTCTGCCCTACACTGTTATAGTGCTCTTATTCCACGTACAACATCCTATGGAATCCTGGGATTTGCAGTTTAGGGAGGGGCATTTAGAATTCTGGCCTCAGTAAACCACAAACCCCAGAATTCCACAGGATGTTGAAAGTGGAATAATAGCACTATAGTGTAGGGCAGATATGGCCATACTGGAGAAAGACTGACCTGCTGGATACAAAGCGTGTGATCTCTACAGCTGAGTGATGGTCTTAAACAGCTACAAAGCAAGCCTGTTTGGATCTTGAAGAATGTCAGGACTTTAGTGACATATTTCATTTGTTTCCTCCCTTTGGCTCAGCCTTACACACCTTATCTTAAATTAAAGGTGCCCATTAAGTGTTCCTTCAATGTCAGAGGAATGCACAGATGGAGCTCTGTTGTGGACATAGTTGGGTGCCAGGTAATTTAAGTATTCAGCAAACCATAAATTCCAGACTGATAGTGCTGTAGGCACTTAAGGCCTTTGCTTCTGTTCCATAGAAGAAAGCATAATATTAATTTAGGCAGGGAGCTAGGCCCAACATATGGCTTTCTCCACCCCATTCATTTTTGAGTTGTTACACCATTTATTATCCTCTGTGTTCGCATTCTGCCTCATCTTGTCTATTCTGCTACTTTTTTGTCATTGCTGCTGATACCAGATTGAATACAATGCCACGAGATGTACACAGGACAAGCATCTGTGCATATAGAACACCTTGGCAGCAAACATTGCTCTTTGTAAGCCAAAAATGGGGATAAAGAGGCTTAAGCTTTGATGCTTGGGTTACTCTGTTTCAAAAACTGGGGTAGGTGGAGGAGCCAGGTGCTGCATCATATTACTAGAGGTACAGCCTCATCAACTGAGGTCATATTTTCAATACAAAGCACCCATCACAAGGAATCATAGGGCATCAATTGCAATAAAAACATCATGGCATTGGTGCACTTAACAGATTCAGCAGCATTTTTCTGTGCTATGTTTTGCACCTAGAGAGCCAGGGCATTGTAGAGGTTTGAGTGTTGGACTAGGACTCTGGAGACCAGTGTTCAAGTCTTTGCTCAGGCACAGAAACCCACTGGGTGACCTTGGGCAAGTCATACTTTCTCAGCCTCAGAAAAAGGCAATGGCAAACCCCTTCTGAACAAATTTTGCAAAGAAACCCTTATGATAGGTTCACCTTAGGGTCACCATCAGTCAGGATGACTTGAAGGCAGACAACAACAAAATCTTAAGGGATACAGATGTAGATTTTCCTGTTTGTGGAATATGCACACCTTCTCTTACCTTAACAATCAGGCCATTTCTACACTACACTGTTACAGTGCTATTATTCCACTTTCCACATCCTATGGAATCCTGGGGTTTGCAGTTTAGGGAGGGGCATTTAGAATTCTCAGCCAGAGAGCTCTTTGGCCTCAGTAAACTACAAACCCCAGAATTCCACAGGATATTGAAAGTGGCATAATAGTACCATAACAGTGCAGTGTGGAAATGGCCATTGTGTTGCAAAATAGCCAGACTCAAGTAAATTTTGCCACCTCTGCGAGATTGAAATCAGGAACACTTTTTCCTTCTTTAGTTACCCCACAGTCTGTGCAATATCCCTCCATACAAAACTAGTCTCTTCTCTAGGGATGGGACGAATCCAGAATTTTCTGAATCCAAATCTGGATTCAAATCCCTGGAAGCTTCTGGGAATCCACGAATCTCACAAATTTCAAATCTTCGAATCCTTTTTTTAAAAAGGGTTTAGAAAGCAAGGGAAAGAAGGATAATCTTGGACAAGATACACTCTCTCAGCCCCAGCAAAAGCCTAGGTGAAGGCAAACCTCCCTCTGAAGAAATCTGTCCAGAACAATAGTCAAAGTTTTGCCTTAGGATCTCCGCAGATTGAAAATGATATGAAGACCTGTACACAGGCAGGAAAATGTAGATTAATCCCACATTTTCCTGCCTGTGTAAACAGGGCCACATACTACAGTACGGAGATAATCCAGGTCAAAACTGGATTTTCTTTGCATAACTCCTTATGGCATGCTGGGGTTCGTAGTTTGATGATGCACCAGCACACTTTGGCAGAGAAGGCTGTGACACCTTGTAAAACTACAAACCCCAGAATTGTGTCTGAAAGAGCTTTGCAAGAAAGCTATGCCAAGAAATCTTTCAGCTGTCCTTGAAATCTCAATCCTGTAGCTTCCAGTCAAGTACTGAACTTAAATATGAAATGTTCAATTTAAATATCATAGAATACAACCCCAGATGTAATTTCTGAAATTGTTAGCAAAGTAATAATACTCACCTACTTACCATCTCCCCTTGTGTGTCTGGTCTCCCAGATTTTTAGGTGTTCTGATCTCCCAGATTTTCAGGCATCCTGGTCTCCAACTATTTGGCTGGTGGATTTGAAAGATTCGGTTTACCTATTTTGGCACAGAGATTCAGATTCACGAATCTCGAATCCTTGCCCAGGATTCGAGGATTCGAGGTTTCCGTTGGCCCATCCCTACTCTTCTCCATCGCATTTTGTCTCATGCTGTCAATTCTGTTACTTTTTTGTTGTCAATGATACCAGATTCAGCACAATGCTGTGACATATATACACACAACAAGCATCCAGCCTTTCAGGCCCCTCCCTAAACTGCAAACCCCAGGATTCCATATGATGTTGAAAATGGAATAATAGCACTATAACAGTCTAGTGTGGAAATGGCCCAGGTCAGCTGCTCTTTCCAGGTTTTTTCATGCTAGTGGATTTGGAGCAGGAATTAATATGCAAAATATTATGCATTTTCCTACAAGGCATGCTAATACAGAGCCACTTGCATGCATTTCTGCATGCAAAAAGGGGCTTTCTCTCTCTTCTCTTTTTATATGCATTTCTTCCATTATCCTTCATTACTTTCAAAAGTAAGGCCATAGCTGGTATCCTGTTCATCAGTTACCGGATTATAAGTCTGATTTATGACTTACAGGAGGAGGGCTAGATATACTATCAGCCTCTCCAACCACTCACTGTCAACTCAAAAATGGCCGTAATAGGGGTGGAGGCTGTGCAGCTTAAAGGAAAGATTTTTGGGAGTTAGGACTGAGAGATGTAGCAATGAGACATAGCGATATCCCTGTAGCTACATCTCTCCTGATGATCTTGGTCAATATTTCCCACAGACATATACATAAACACCTTTGTAAATTTTTAGAGCAAAGAGTGTTCCTCCCACTTGCCCACAAATTTCATTGAGATGAGGCAGCCTGGTATCACAGGATGTCACCCCTCTGGGATGGTACAAGTAGATTCAATGGTGGCTTTTGCCAGCATCAAGGTAGCTTAAAAAAAAAGAAAACGTAAAACAGATGTACATCATACAAAATTAAAAAGCAATTTCACTATCAAAAAATTAAACCAGTGAAAAACATCAAAATAACAACAAAAACAAATAAAAGTCCAGAATAAAAAAAACCCAGAAAAAAAATTAAATTCCCAAAGGCCTGCTGGAATAAAAAGGTCTTCAATAGCAAAGAGGCGACCAATCTAACCTCTCTGGGAAGCCATTTCCAGAACCTGCAAGCAGCCACGAAGAAGGCCCCCTCCCATAGTTCCCACCAAGTATGTTTGTTAGGATGATTGGACAAAGAAGCAGGCCTCCACACAAGATCTCAAAACACAGGTAGGTTAACATGGGTGAAGATGGATGTTCAGATAACCTGATTCCTTGCCATTAGCAAGCATGCTGCATAGAAAACGGCTATCAAGCCTTCGTTATGTGCTAGGATAGCACATTGTTCAGCATTTTTCCCTTATCGCCTCCCTTTCCCTGAAGTGCTTTCAAAACAAACCAACAAACCAACAAGCATCTAAGAAGCAGTGGGTCAGAAAAAAGGCACCACTTTCCTCCACTCCAATTACAAAGGAAGTCTGGTAGAGTTCATCTTAGTCCACCTCTCAAAAAACCTCAGCAAACAGTGCGTTCTTTGACAACACAGCACACAGCAATGAAGAGGTACAAGTGGACACAGGAAACACCTATTCATTTTGTCTTTTTGCTCTCCCTCGCTCTCTCGCTCTCTCTCTCTCTTGTGACGCAATAGTATTTAAGGATCCTTCCCATGTAAAATTAGTTACATAGTTACAAATGGTATAAGCCAATGAGAAGGTGCTCCATGGAATACAGGCCCTTTCTGCACGGGGAAAGGGAATCGCCCCGGGACGCTACTCACCAGACTTTTGGGCTCCCCGGTCCGGTCCACGCTTCTCTGGAGCAGTCCATGGCTGCCGGTCCACACTGCTCCGGGGACGAAAATGGTGGCTTCCGGTTGGCCGAGGCTCTCCACCAACCGCTGAAGCTCGCCAGCCTAAAGCCCGCCCCCGGTAGATCGCAGGCTCACACCAATGCGAGCCTGTGAATCTGCATATGGGAGCAGGCTCGCAGTGGCGCGCTCCGTGCTTTTGAAAGACCTGTTTTTAGCGGTCTTTCAAAAGCACGCTGGACGACCACTTGGGGTCGTTCGGGAGCGGGCTGGACTGCGGATCTACGTTCAGTAGGTCCGACCCAGTCCGGTCCCAGGTGCAGATGTCCTCCCTGGAGGACACTCTGCCCCATTTAAAAACCCCGTGTGGAAATGGCCACAGACTGAAACAATAGCTTCTCAGATAGTAGAATTTTTTCTGGCAGTCTGCAGTTGTACAGAAAGCTGTATACTCTGCAACTGTCCCAATTTGTCAAGAACAGTCCTGATTACACCTCTATTCCACTTTTTCATCTGCTTTTAAAATGTTCCAGTTTCTCTCTCTTACTACTGCTTTCAGTCCTTCTTCTGGCTTATTTAAAATTGCTGCAAACTGAGTTCAACGTACAAAACTTAATTAACTCAGTGGGGAGAGAGGAGAGGAGAGGGTAGAATCTTGACCTTCCCTGTAGATTCAGGCAAAAGCAACCTGCTGCCACCTCTTCTAGTTTGTGTGTTCTTCCTCATTAATAACTTTTACCATCTTGACCACACTTTGACCATTTCCACACTACACTGTTGTAGTGCTATTATTCCACTTTCAACATCCAATGGAATCCTGGGGTTTATTGTTTAGGGAGGAACATTTAGAATTCTCAGCCAGAGAGCTCTTTGGCCTCAGTAAACTACAAACTGGAGAATGTTGAATGTGGAATAATAGCACTATAGCATTGTAGTGTGGAAAGGCATTTAGTCTTCATTTGTGAAATAATGAAGAGCATGCAGCTCTGTGGCAGGGTGCACATGATGAGCAAGAGCCCACTGAGCAGAACAGAAGTTGGAAAGACTGTGTTAAAATACAGAAATTAAGCCTTAATCAGGAGGGGAAGATATTATGAGGACTTTCTAATGAGGCTGATTATATTGTCAAGGACTAAAAGGTTTTAGACATGCTGACAGATAGAGCCAAAAGGCTGAGAAGAAAGAGAGGAAAGGGATGGGAAGTAGAAATGGACAAAAGAAACAGAGATGCCATGAACAGCTATGTAGGAAGCCTTGAACAAAGAAGTGATGGATGGATGGAGAGAGAGAGAGAGACCTTTAAGTGGGAGTAAAGTATTGCTGACCAGAACATGCCTTAAAAATGAAAGGCAGGTAACAGAGAGAGGGGGGCAAAGCTTAGGGTATATGCACCAGTTAAGAAGTCCCAGCACATTCTCTCTGAGACCACAAGACTCACAATTCAATGTCCCCTTACAACAGGAACCCTCCCCTTTGAGAAAGCTATTTTTATCTGAAAATTTCCTGTTAAATTACATGAGATTTCTTTGGCTTTTAATTAATTCTTACCTTAAGTTCCTGTCTCAGCCTCCCGACTCTAATTTTCTGTTATTTACTCTGCTATCTAATGCCTCTTGTTTCCCTCATGTAGAGAAGGAAGCCCACCTATCTTACTTTCATTAACAGCACCGTAATGAATACTAGGTGCTAAAGGCTATTATTTCAGAACTGGCAATACCGCCTCTGAATACTCCATGCCTAAGAAAATTCAACGAAATTCACTGAAGTCAACAGGTGACTTGAAGCCTCCCCATCTCACCCCACACAATATCCTTTGAAGGCATTTCCCAACAGTATGTTTCATGACTTTTGGGCCAGTGTGAACTTTCAGCCTCTGGTTGCTTCGTCTCATGGTGGGTGGAGAAGGAGGGAGTGTAGGCTGGCTTCCATGGTTTAGGCCATTTCTGCACTACACTGTCATAGTGCTATTATTCCACTTTCAACATCCTGTGGAATTCTGGGGTTTGTAATTTACTGAGGCCACAGAGTTCTCTGGCTGAGAATTCTAAATGTCCCTCCCTTAACAGCAAACCCTGGGATTCCATAGCATGTTGAAAGTGGAATAATAACACTAGAATAGTATAGTGTGGAAATAGCCTTACTCACTGCCACACGCCTTATCAATGGAGTTTCTTGGTTTTCTTGGAAACAGAGAAGCTACCCTTGGTACAATCCTTTAAACAGAGAAGATGGGTGTTCCTCAGGAGATAATAGAGGAAGAGATAGTATTCAGATTCCAAAGGACTTGTGACTTTGGGAGATTTAATATAAATTACTGAGACAATTGCTCTTTAATCCTTTTAATATATTTCTGTTTCATTAATCTAGGCACCCTGATCTTATCAGCAGACCATCTATTACTGCTCTGCAAAGCCATTTTTTCCTGCCAGCTGAGGATGCGCTGCTGATATCAAACTCCACTTTACACCATGGACTTGTTTGTTTGCCTGCTTAAGTTAGCCAGTTAACCTGCTCAGTATCAGCATGCAATCACTGTGCCGTAGATGACAAAATACACTATTCCTCCCTGTTATTCTCAACTTCCTGTCTCCATTACCAAACTCTCTCTCTCTCTCTCTCTTGCTTCACATCCCACATGCTCATTACTCATTCTCAATTATGATACAGATTTCCTCTTAGACTTTAATTACTTCTTGCACTTAAAAAAGATAAATTGATTTTCTTATTAACCCTCTGACATCTCATTAAGGTCACCAAGTAGGACAATGATGGCTCTTTTGGAGGGGAGGGGGAGTGTCCTATCAATGTATGGTCCAGAGTGTGGATCAGCTACAGTCACGTATCAAGGCAAAGAGTATCTTGGTTTTGCTGGTTGTACCATATTCCATATGACTTCATTTAGGGCCTAGTTGAGAGTTGACAGGCCTGAGACCATTAAAGTACCATGCACAGATAGGCAAATGGACCTCTTTCTGGGCTCCATGGGGCCAACTATAAGCCCTGGTGGTTGCCACTCTCAATGGCTTCAGTTCTCCCTTTCCACCTGACCTTAGCCAGCAACTGCAGTCGCTTCCTTAGGGTTTTGCTGTCCACTGGGAAAAACCAGTACTTGTTAGGGTTACACAAACAGACGCACATTTACTTTTTTTAAAAAATTTCTTTGACCCTTTTCTCACCTTACCTTTTCGTGGTGCTGGGGTGCCGGGCTCACATGAGCAGCCTCCAGCAAGAGGCTCTTGTGTCCCAGTTCCTTCAGCTCTGCAGCTGCTGTCTGCTCACCCAAGAGCCCCACCTCTTCATTTTGCAGTGCAGCCTGGGACCTTCCCAGGTTGCACTGCACAGGAAGCGTGACCAGCCCGGCTCCCAAGGCTCCGTACACAAGTTTAAGTGCATGCGGGGCCTCGGAGTGATGCGTGACCACGCGCCATTTTCGGCTTAAAGCTGAAATCAAAAAGTGCGTGAGCAGTCCCTGCCAGGTCCTGGACTGTCGCACAAATGTGAGTGCATTGTGTGGACTGCTCCTCACATGTGTGCAATGCTCGAGGGGCCCTTTCGCATTGAAAATGCAGTGCAAAAAGGGCCTTTATTGAGTTACAGTATAATTAATATAAAAATAATACCCAAAAGGAAAATGAGAATAAATATGGATTATCAACAGTTATATCAACAGTTATAAATCATATATTTGCAAACCATTACTTTCTTTTACATACATGTATTGATTGTCAAAAAGAAAAAAAGGAGAGGGTTCTTCATATCTAAATTATATTTACAGTTTTATCTGTCCATGTCCTCTCAGAACTTCCTCCTACCTGTTTCTTGGGTGTTTGTGTATGATGATTTTCAAAACCTGCAGTAATGCTTTTTGGGCGTGGATATCCACTATTCTTATTTTATCAAATAAACAGACACACATTTATATCTGTTATGTACACAATCCTTTACTGCAGTTTACATGCTTTACATGCAGCTCTAATGCCTGTTTCCATGTTTTCAACTGGATTTGAACCCAATTTCTATTTGAGCTATTAGCCTTTTAAAATATGAACCTTAGCACACACTTATTTTTAAAGTAACATCCTGTAAGGCTTACAAAGTCTTTGGATACTTGAGGTGAGATGTGTATGTTCTTGGGAGATATGAAACAAGTCTGATAAGGTGGGAAAATGCTGTTTTCACTGAGATTGTGGAGTCTAATTTTTTTTTTTGTATTACTAGACAATCAATAGGGTCAGCTTATTTTATTAATTTATTTAGGTGAAGAAATTGCAAACCAGTGTTCATCTGGTGAGACCTGCACAGTGGCTTAGGTAAGAGCAATAGATGTAATCACAAACCATTTGAACTATTGAAAAGTATCTGTGTCTTTTATGTAGCTTTTTTTAAAGAGGTGGTGATCCTGACCAGTGGTTGCTATTGCTTCTCTTCCTCACAGGGAAATTGGTTCTAATGGCATCTGTGGTGGGAAGGAGGGGCTGAATCCCAACTGATAAAGGAACAGCAGGAGGACATGGCAGTCTTTGCAGCTGATCCGCATTCCTTAGCAATGAATGCTCTTGTTGCACACCTTCAGGTTGACTCTGACTTATAGTAACCTGAATCATAGGGTTTTCTTGGCAAGACTGATTCAGAAGAAGTATTCCATTGCCTCCCTGGCCCTTTTCACATGGCATTCATCATGCAAACGGACCTCTGGTGCATTGCACAATTGTGAGGAGTGTTTCAGACGATGCCCTCGCAATCGTGTGACACTGCTGTGGTCAGCAGGTGCCAGTTACGCACTATATCATTTTCGGCTTTTAGCCAAAAATGGTGAGCGATCGCGCATTGGTCCAGGCCCCACGTGCACTTACCTTGCATGTGGAGCCTCCGGAGCTGTGGCCCTCACGCTTCCTTCCCCAACGCAGTCTGGGGAAATATGTGGCTGCGCTGCGGAAGGAAGAAGCATGCTGCCTGCTGGCCGGCAGGCACCTCCTGTGGAGCAGAAGCAGTGAGGATGCGAGAGCCTCATGGAAGAGGCTGCTCACATGATCCCCATGTGACTGTGCTGAACGCAGGTAAGTTGCAGAAAGGGCCCCTCTTGAGATGGGAGAACATGACTTGTACAAAGTCACCCAGTAAGTTTCCATGGCTGAGTGGGTATTCAAATCCTGGTCTCCCAGAGACTTAGTCCAATGCTCAAATGACTATGCTACACTGGCTCTGGAGACCCAAAGTGCCTCTTAATTTTTTTACTGTCAGTTTCTTTTCCAAAATGATGGGAAAAGGCTTCAGTGGTCTTCTGTTCAGTGGCAGTGGTTCATCCTGCTCTTCTTCTTCCATGTGATGCTTGGTTTCCTGTTGATGTGGGCATGAAATCACTGATTCCACCTCAGGATATTTTACTGTCTCCTTTAACTGGGGGTGGATGGGGTGGAATTAATGATGAACAGCCTCTCAGTTTCTTTCCTGGCATGGTGGAAGCACTTTAATTACTGATTGCCTTTCATTTTCTCTCTCTCTCTCCCTTAAATACTGAATACTGAAACAGTGTTTGTTGTAGCTTGTTCTAGCTCCCTAGAAAGCTATTGGCTCTCTCTAGCTTAGGAGACATATGCGAGTCTATTGCTATGTGAAGGTGAGAGATAGCATTTAATCACTGAAAGAGCAAAGCCGTTTGGGGCAAGTGAATGCACCATCGAGTTGAGGAAATTTCAAAACTCAGTTTTCAATAGCTTGCTCTTGTCTGCCCTAAGCACGTGAAAATGTTTGTCACCAGCTTGTTGACTTTCTCTGAATCCTACTTTCATTTCCTTTTCATCATCTTCCTCTGTTAGGTTTGTATTTTCTTCCCATGCTGAATCTGTGCAATTTCAATGCATTTTTCCTGACTTCCCCCATTTATCTAATTTATACATCTTTTCCCTGTTGACAAGCATGTCTCTTTGTATTTTTAAACATACGCACATTTGAGCCATTCATGCTTTAAAATATGTAGGGTTTGGGGTGTACTTTATATCCCAGAAATACCATGTAAGCTCTGAAAATGTGGGGATGCTTAAGCCAAGTGTGCATTGTCTCATAACAAGTCTCAGGAGGTGCTACTATTGTTGACACTGTTGAGTTGAACGAAATGTCTTTCTACCCTTAGAGCATCTGCTGGCTTTGTCATTTTTCTCTGTTCGCAGCAAAATCTGCTCAGAAGTAAGTCCCTCTAAGCTCAGACTTGCTCCCAGATAAGTGTATAGAAGAGCAGCCCCATGCTTGACTACAACAAAGAAAAAGGGATGGCAGGAATTGATCCATTTTGCATCCCTCTTTGGGTATTTAAGTATTCTAACTATATGTCCTCAGCCTTAAAGGAGGTTGGGTTTTATTACCATAGAATTTAAGTTCAAGTGTTACTAATACCACATGATGTTTGAGGAAATATGTCACATCTTAAGACGCTGGCACTTTGAGCCAAACAGAGGCGGTATGCCATTCATTATATGTTCAGAAGAAGTCTTTCAATTCACATTGCAACTGTGTTCCACATTTGAACCACACATTCACCAGGTCTTATGCTCATTGCTAAATGCTCTGACATTGTAAAGTGATTAAATCAAGCAGATGTAGATTTGCAGAGAAGCTGAGGGAGGGGGGACACGGGGATAGAAAGAAATGAATTATACATGGCCAAATTGCTTTGCAGATTAAAAATTTATTTTGCATGTTGCCCTCCAAAAACATCTGGCGAGAGACAATCAAACACTGACTTTCACACAGTTGATTCTGAAAGAATGTCCAAATGGCCTAGCGTCTTTCCCTATGCAGCATTCAGTGTAACAAACAGGGTTTCCCCATTTAACATAGGAAGATTTTAGACATTCCTGACTCAACCTTGGTGAACTTGATTAGCCACAACCATATATGCTAAACAGTGGCTCTTTTTTTCTTTTAAAATCCTCAAGTATATCTGATGCCTTTAAGGTATGTGCTATTTTGTTTCCCAAAAGTGGAATTTTTCAAGCTGTTATTCACACCATGGTTCATCAAAAGATCTCCACTCACATTTCTAGGATCATTTCGTCAATGTGTACACATATGAGTCTCTATGCATGTCAACAATAAGCATATTCTGTAATATGGGAGAGTCCCCCACCTCCACAGGTAACTGGATCAATGGTTGACATGCTTGTGTGTGTGTGTGTTTGTGTCTTCAAGTCACTTGTTGATTTATGGGGACCTCATCAATTTCATAGGGTTTTCTTAGACAAGGAATATTCAGAGGCAATTTTGCCAGTTCCGTCCTCTGAAATACCTTTAACAAATTTATCCTTTCAGCAAAAATCTAGGTAGGAATCCAGAAACCAACAACACAATTGTGGCATAAGTGCTTGGGAATCATCTTACATGGACATGTTATCACAATAGGTCCACAAACAGGACCAAGCTAGACCTCTGAATATCTTTGATTTCCTGCAATCTACATTGCCAAGTGAAACTTACTTTATTTCTTCTCCCAAATAAGAGTCTCAGATCTTTACTTTAAGATTATAGTTATCGAACTCCTGCAGTGGGGTTGAGGTGTTGCAATAAAATAGAACAGTGATGTCCCACCCTCTACAAATCCTGTGCTATATGTACGTGTCATCTTTTTGCAAAAGTCTTCCCATTACATACCTGTCTTTCTGGCCATTTCCACACTACACTGTTATAGTGTAATTATTCCAATTTTAACATCCTGTGAAAATCTGGGGTTTGTAGTTTACTGAGGCCAAAGAGCTCTCTAGATGAGAATTCTGAATGTCCCTCCCTAAACTGCAAACCCTAGGATTCCACAGGATATTGAAAGTGGAATAATAGCAGTATAACAGTGTAGTGCAGAAATGCCTTCTGTCTATGTAACTGTCTGTCTGTCCACCTGCCCCATCCATCCAGTCTTCCATCCATGGATTCTTGCAAACAGGTTCTTTAAATGAGCAGTAGGTACTTTTTGATTAACAGAGAAATGAGCATTTCAGGCTGTTTATCATCTTTCTTCCTCCAGTGTGACATCTCTGCTGATTACACACATTATGGTTAATTTGCAGCTGATAATCAGCCCTGGTTTCTTAATAAACTTCTCATTAAGTGACTGAAGCTGTCACTTTGCCTCCATGTTACTGCTCCTAAGTATAATCTGTGACCATTATGCAAAAGAAAGGCCTGCTGGACGTCACACGTGTCATTTGCAATCATGTACAAAAGCTTCAGAAGGGGCTTGTTAAATAAATGCCCTTCACAATTTATTAGGGCAAAATGGAAAAGTGTAATTAGTCACCATATTGTCACATTGTTACCGTGGTTTGCTTTCATCTTCAAGATTGTGCATTTGTGTGTGTGTGTGTGTGTGTGTGTGTGTGTGTGTATGGTCAACCATCACAGCACCCTATCCAATAAATCAGACAGGATTGGTGTTCACACATGTTTGGCCCCTCCTTTATGGCTCTAGTATCAAGAGGAGATTCCCAAGTGTGTGTGAATGAATGCCCCTGACTGATGCCACTTACTGACGCAACCACAAAACAGTGTACTGTTCAGAGGAGTCACTTTTGTAGAGTCAGCCACAAGTGAGAAATCAAATTGAGATAAAATTAAATCAGAACGAGACACCAAACAATGAGTCTGCAAAAGTGACCGAGCCCTTGAATAATATAACAACATTGTTGTGGTTATGTCCTTCAAATCATTTCTGACTTATGGCACCCCTAAGGCGAACATATTACTGGGTTTTCTGAGGGTTGAGAGTGCTTGACACACCCAAGATCACTCAATCAACCTTGGAGGCAAATCTTATAATCCTGAATCTACTACATAAAAGTCAAAGTTTGTCTGCATTAGGCAGGCAAAGACCTCATATGATTCGCTGGCTGTGAAGATTCTATGGAATCCTGGGGTTGGCAGTTCAGGGAGGGGCCTTTAGAATTCTCAGCCAGAGAGCTCAGGCCAGTTGCTATGGAGACAAGACTGAGCAGCATAAAGGAGGCCAGTGTATTCCCTCAAGAATCCAACCTCTGCATGTTAATAATTCTGAATACAGGTTGGATTGGGGAATGGGGGAAAAGTTAAATGTACTGGACAAGACAGATTGGGGAATTAGAGACACCAGGATCTCAAATCTGTGTATTTCAACTACATCTAATTTCTAAGGTAAGGTAAGGTAATTCCTAAGGCATTTCTAACAAGAATTACCTATGAGAAAATAAAATCCTGGGCAATGCCAGGTAAATACGCTAGTAAGAGATAAAATAGATGGAAATGCATAATAGAAATTACACTTTAAGCAATTTACCATTTGTCTTTTCCTAAAGATGTAAATGATAACAACATTACCTTACACAAAGTGAAAAGGGTCTATCCTTAACCCTGGCACCTGCAACTTCTCTCCTCTCCAGCTTTCCCTCTCTTCTTGAACTCAGACAGTAAGAACAGCCCTGCTTTTATAGTTTCACCAAATACTTCCCCAAGCCAATAATTCACAGGAATTGCACCAGCACAGCCAACGATGAGGACTACTGGGAGACACAATCCGATATCACTTGGAGAGCCACACAATGGCCGCCCCTGCAATGATTTCATCATCTACATTATTGACAGTATACGCAGCCATCTCTTCCAGACAGACAAGAAGATTACCTAAAGATGAACAAGCATTCACCTTTATACACCAATTGCGCTTTTAGAGAAGGGAGATGAAAAGAAGATATGTTTCTTTAACAGTTGCATATGTGCTGATACTTTACATGCACACACTCATACTAAAACATTTCCAGATGCTTCTTTATAAACTAGAAACTACGTTCAAGAGATTATATGCAAACCATAATTCTACAATTACTCTGCCAGCAAACTGCAGTCGATGTATTATAGCCAGTGCTCTGAGTTCAGTATCTTTAAATCCTACTTATCCTGGGGCTTATGTAGACCCTGCTTTCCTAATTATCTCTGGAAGTTCATTTCAAGTATTCTCACTTAAATTAAACTTAGATTCTCAGTATCTAACCTAAATGTCTTATCCCTTTTAAATGTTGGCTACTGCTGTCTCAGAGATAAAGATTCTCAGTGTCTAAGCAGCCTCTCCCTTTCCTGTCCTCTCTGATGTTTTACTGAACAAGTTTTAAAAAGGGAAAGGAAAGCAACCAGGGCTAGAAATGAATGACAGAAGATGCTTCATCTGGAAGGTTTTGGGGACATGGGAGAAAGATATGCGGAGTGGGTGATGAGAGAATACAGGCCACCTTTTCAACCAGGATGTTATTGGAAGAAGAAGAGAAACAGACTGATGATGTAATGAAATCCAGAAATGTGAATCTCTTGCTAGGACTACAAAGGAAACAATGGGCAATTTCTAATCTGAGACCAGTTTCAGAGTGTCCTATAAATGTGAGTAGAGCTTATGGAAGGTGTAAGGGCAAGGACAAAGTCAACAGGGCCAAATAAAAGTGGATGGGACAAGATGCAGTTGTCATCAATGGCCCTTGCTGCATGGGGAAGTTAAAACGGGCCAAGGCATCCTGTCATAGAGGTCGTCTGCACCTTGGATTGGACTAGGCTCAGACTATTTACCTTAGTTCCGCACCTTAGTCTGATCCAAGACACCCCCAAGTGGTCCTCCAGGGTGCTAAGTGAAGACTGGAAAAATCTGGTCTTTCAATCTTCTGGAGCGTGCCATTGCGTTCCTCCTCACTTGTGCAGATGCACAGGCTCGCACCAATGCGAGCCTGTGATCAGCGGAGGGTGGGCTGTGGGCATGGCCAGCGTCAGTGGTTGGTCTGGACCCACAAAGAACAGGAAGCCGCCATTTTCAGCCTGAGCAGTGCGGATCTACAGATTTCGCACTGCTCCGGTTCACCCCGGACCAAACGGAGGAGCCCTGCAGAAGGGCTTAAGGGAAAGTCTGCGTTGCTTTGAGCTAAGAAGAAGTGGTGAGTAATGGCACGGAGCGATTCACTCGCCTCATGCAGAAAGGGCCAATGTGGACATTTTCCCACCATGTATATAAATCACAGTTCAGTCCTATGCATGATTACTCAAGAGAAAGTCTTGATATAGCACCTTCTCCACCTGCAAAGCATAGCTCAATTTTTTCCAGCTGCTTTTCTGCCTGCAAAGCACAGCTCAGTTCTCTGCAGTGTATTTAAAATTTCAGTACTTTCCAATAGTTTCCCTTCTTCCTTCACTGAATGGATGAATGAAAAATAGCTTTTCAGCCAGATAAAGAATCTCCGCATGGCACCTTGGTCCTGTAGGCCTGAGCTTTCGTGTTCTTTGGTTAAAAAAAAAAACAAAACATTTATTATTCAACCAGATTTTAGGCTTTTTGAAATTAAAAAGATCTTTTGTCAAGCAAATTCTGAATGGCTCATTGTAGAATAAACACAATGTATTCATGTAACTTCTTCACTGAGATTTTCCTGTATAAATAAACTGCACAGAAATATTTATTTTCTCAGGAGTGGTGAGACAACTGTAGAAGCTATTCATCCTGATCTGCAAGGGTGAAATAGTCCAGTATCGACATCCCTACCTCAGCGTGGTGGTCTAGGGACTAGCGGTGGTCTGCATGCCTGTGGCTGCCAGTCTACAGTGAGTGTCCAAGGAAAAAAGAAAGAGATATAGCCAATGGACACAAATATGGCAACAGTCCCTAGCACATTGAAGGGGAAAAAATCCTGTAGCTCCACAAGATAGCTTGTGAAGAACTACATTAGTGGACGCACTGTGTCTGAAGTTATTGATATTGAAGCTGAAATCCAGTTTGCATTCTGTGTTCAAATACTTAATATTTTTTTCTGGATAGCCAGCACTCCACTACACAAGGGCATATTACATCGTGTTATTGAACAAATTGAAACAATGAATTTAGCAGCTGGACTCTTGCCTAGCTTTATAATTTCTTGGTTTGTTAACAGTAGAAGAAGCAAATCGCTTTTCAGGAACCAATTGTTCCTCATTAAGGAACAATGAACAAGATTCAATTGTCTAATATCATTTTGCAAAGATATTTTGATGGGATATTGCTGTTGCTCTTATGACTGTCTAGTGTCATTGCAAAAAAGGCATTTTGACTGTTGAAATAACCATAACAATAGTAAAAACTGTAGTAGTAGTAGTAGTAGTAATAATAATAATAATAATAATAATAATAATAATAATAATAATAATAATGTTTCATGTCATCATCTATTTGCTGTCACATTTCAGCATTATTGGTTTGAAACAGAGCTAGAATGTTGAGATCATGTATTCTGCATATTGTGTAATTATTCAGCTGCTTCGTTTTCGTTTGTGTGTTCCTATTTGTTTTAAATGTTATTACTTGCTTCACTGGTTTTTCAGTTTAGTGAACACCCTGATAAATATTTCTATCAATTGCAGATGTGATTTTTTGCATAAGTAACCCAAATCCTACCTCAAGCAGAGGAGCTTGTAGAAACAATTAGAAACTGTCTGTACATGTCTGATTAACAAGGTTTTAAAAGGATGATGTGAAATGCCATGAAAGGCATATTTATATGTGGAACTTCAGTGCCCCCATTCCTCCCCCCAGTTCGTCTGGAATTTCATTACATATCGAATGCCATGAAACTATCTTTTTTGTGGGTCTTTTTGGATGAGAAAGGTTTGGAAATATTGGTTGTGATCAAAAGACCATATTTCATTCTCCCAAGGTGTAAATGTCAATTAATTTTGGGTCTGGATTTGGGGGCATTTCAGATTTCTGTGATGCTTGGAGGCCTCAATGCACCATAGTGGAGGGGATGAAATAGTAGGATGAGAGCAGTGATTAATTACAAGCAACTGGTTTAATTAAGCAGTTGCTTCCAAGCTTTGGTCATATTATATGCCAGAACAAATTTCTTGGATGAAAAAACAAAACAAAACAAAACACTTTGGCAGATTCATTTTGGAGTCAAACACATGTGTAAGTTCCCTTGCACATGCAGTTGTATTTTTTCGGGGGGGGGGGATGTCATTGGGCAGTGGATGTAGTGAATTCATGGCATAAGCAGGGTTCCACAAGTTTAAGCATTTCACATAAGTCTAACTCCCGTTATTGATTGCAAGTAGAGTAGTACCATTCAATCAATTGGATTTACTGATATTCAACAGTGGATTGTTGGACTCACCAACAGGTTTTGCAGACATGCAGTTGCATATTCTCGGGTGGTGCATAACTATTTCTCAGTGTCTTCAGTGTGTCACTTTCTTCACTGGGATTGTAGAAACAGCCTCTGTGCATTTCCCATTGTACAGTGAGATAATAACAGTCATACGTTATAAGTGTTCTGCTGAACATTGTAATGAATGGTGGTTTAGCAGAACTACTATGTAACTATATAAGCATAGGTTTACACTATGTGAGCATGATGTCAGCTGTTACTTAGCCAAGCCACTAATAATTTGTATGACCTTTTAAGTAAGACTGGTTGGAGAGCAATGGGCGCATTCAGGGAGATTCCTTGAAATGTCCCTGATTGTTGACAAATTCCTAAAGAACTTCCAATCTCTAAACCCCTATATTCTTAATTTAAATTCCAGGCAAAATGTTGCCACCTAATTAAAAGCCACCTTCCCAGTGATTAGAATTACAACATGATAAGCTTGACCTTCTGCTTTGCTTTCTCCTAAAGGAAATAAATGAGCAGGAAAGGCAAAGTTACTCCACAGATCAGTTGAATTTGTCTACCTCCTCCTTCCCCAACCACTACAATTTCCTGTTGCACATTTTAATGCAATCAGCAGAGCTCCCATCTGCACAGCAATCAAATTATAAAGTCAACGTAATCCAATGAAATGCTGAAGAGCCAAATAATCACATTCAGGTTAATATTAATTGCTGTGGTTTTTCTGCACCTGGATTTATCTAAAAAGAGGGGAGCAGATCAGACACCATTTTGCCCGATTAAGTGGTATACTAATGCCCGGCCCCCTGCTTTCATGCACCTTTTTATCCCCACAATTATTTTGTAATGTTGTTTGTGCTTCTCTGAGCTAGAAAAGAGAACAGCTCAAGAATGAATGATCTAAAAAATGCATCGATAGGTTAATATTTGGCCATTTATAAATTTGCAATGGAATGTTTCACCCACAGTGCAGTTCCCATGATTAGTTTCTTTGATCTTCACTTTACCGATGGTCATATGAGTTCGGCAGTGCAATGCCTTGTATATTGAACCATATTCAGTGGAGCTCAATTCAAGGTTGGGACAATAGGGATGAAGCTTAATCTAGGATTTTTTTTTCCAATTCCTGACAGGTATGGAGAACAAGGAAACAGTTTTTCATTCTGTAGCTTCAAGACACTTGGGATTCCCTCTCTACATATACACAATGAGAGGAAACTGTGCAATTTTTCTATGAAAGTTGCACAGTTTACCCAGAAAAAGTGTGTAATTTTCTAGAAAGTGTGCAGCTTTGAACACAGAAACTGACAACTGCACAACTTTCCTCACAGAAAGGAAATTGTGTAACATTGCAACTGACAAAGTCTGCTATTTCAGTCAGCCTGCATTTCTTTTTCTGCCATGTAACATTTGAGCTGCACAACATTCAAACCAGCAAAGGCACTGCATGAAAAGATAGCAAGCTTGTGTTTCTACAGAAAAGCTATGCTGTTTCTCAAACTCCTGTGCAGTTTCTCTAACTCATGCACAGTTTTCAAAAACTATGCAGTTTCTGTTGTGCTGGGAAGAAAAAAAAAGTTTGCACAATTTGCAGAAACTTTCAATGCATCATTTAAATTCTTGTGTGAGTTTCTTCGGGGATCTGGAACTCTACATTTGACCTCATTTGGGAAATTAGTGAATTCCCATTTTGTCTCCTAGCAGTTTCAGGAAAATCATAGGACTGCAGTCTCAATCCCCTTCTTTCGCAAATACACACATCTCCACACAGATGTTCCTACGGAAAGACCAGGTTTATGGGGAATAAGACCAAGCTGAGTGCTAAAGTGGCTAGAGTAGAAACCTTTCTAGTCTAAAAACGGACATGACAAACACAAAGACAAAGTTGAGTCTAGAATATGCTACAACACATCTACGAAAGCTTCAAGCTACAGGGGCACTTCCACTAAATCTTTACAACCATGGCTTGCAGTTTTGGAACAAAGAGGAAAAAGGCTGGGCAATAAAGAGGCAAAGGACTGGAGTTTCTCCATATCTATAGTTATATCTGGCCAGTTAGCGTGGTGGGATTGGTAAGTATGTGTTTGTGAATGGAGAGTGTATGTAGAACTGTTTATGATGGGAACTTCAGTAAAGCTTTGAAAACGGTAAGCTATTCCAGAATCTTTCTTCAGGTATGGGAATCACTTAAATGGTTCAAGCTGCATATGATCCTATCAAGGACCTTCTGTTACTCCAGCCAATATTGGCCATGGCAGGACATTCCCAGCACTTGGAAGTTATTGCAGAAGGAGGTACTGAATGCCTCTGTTCACAGTGTTCCCTCAAAAGACAGGTGCACATCTAAACTGAGGGTTACGTGTCCATATATTATCAACAGGATTCCAGATTAAGTGTATATGGGAGAACACACATAAGTTCCCTCATGATTAGAAATGCCTTGCTGTACACAGGGAGGATTCTAAACCTCTTCTCCAGACATGCTTAGGTTAGAATTGCACTTCAGAGATGTATGCTCTGTGTGCAAAGGTCAATATCAATTTTACAAATAAAATAAGCCTGAGATATATGCCCGTATTATCATGCCATACACCCCCACTCCATGCTATGATTGGCAATGGCCATTATTTAATTGGGATAAAATATAAATCATACACTGTTATAGCTGAAAAGCCATGCTGGCAAAGAGGACTGGCTGCACGTGTGCAAAAGCAGGTCAGGTCACAAGTTCAAGGGATCAGTTGGGAAGTTCTGGTGCTGATGAGTTTGCAATAATCCCCTCAACAGCTCAACCTTCAAACATAATAACATAAGAAATTGTATCAGGAGAGCAACTTGATGGTCATCAACCTGTTCCCTCTTACCACCAAAATTCTCCTTTGTTTCCTCACCTACCCAGACATTAAGAAGCTATCATGATTCCCATCAGTGCTTTGTCACCTAACACTAAGACAATCAGTCCATTCTGGACCCTATTGTTTGTTCTGCCACAGAGCCATTAACACCTGCCCCTTCAAGGTAAAAAGGGGGTATTTAAACCTTGGTTCTGAGCCAGATAACTTATAGTATGTTGGACATAGTACACTGGACATAGACCGCCATTCTGCTGCTCAGATTCCCATTCCAGTGCTACCCTCAGACCCTTAGTCTGAGCCACATCACTTCATCACTTCTCTTCAGGATAGGTAAAGATTGCCCGCTTCACTCCAACTTCTTGCAGTCCAATTTTTTCTTGCTTTCCTTCAGTTAGCTTTGTGTGGTTGTGAAACTGCTTGAATCTTACATTTGTTTAGGATTCCCCCTAATAAAACATTCTTTGAATCTCTAACTGGTGTCTTTGCATTAGTACTCGTATACAAAGGTGGAAAGATCCTGTAAGTTTACCCCCCCCCCCAGGGCTCTCTTTTTTGAGCTCTAATTCCTGACTGTTCTACAGAGGCACTGGTATCATGGGTTGAACTCTGAGTCACCCATCTTTTAGGGCAACACCCCCATGTTGCACTTATGGTCCCTGCCAAGTTTCCTGTATCTAGGTTTTATAGTTTTGGAACTATGACAGAGACAGACCTGTGTTCTTCTTTATAGCTGATAAATGGAAGAAAGAGTGGCAGAGAGTGTTTTGCTTGAGACACAGATCTCAAGAGATGAACTTAAAGCAAAGAAAATTAACTTGCCCCTTGAAAAATAGCAAAATGGATGGTATCACAAACCCTGTGTTTGTCTCATAAACCAGGAACAAAGGTATTGATTTCCCTTAGAGAGCACAAACTTCATGATATGGTTATGTAGCTCTGAGAGTAAACACGGCAAAGCCTCTTGAGAGTGTTCTTGGGTCAGCATAATTCTCTAACAAGAAGAATTAACGACAACAGCCACTTTCAGAAAACACCAGGTTTTCTTTTTCTTCCTCTCACTTGGGCAGTTTGAGCAGTTTTACCAAGCCACTTGGAATTTCTCAGGCTCAGCACATCAAGGCAATGATGCATCATGCTCCATTAACCTGTGACAGGAGCCCAGTTTGTAATCCTCTTTCAGCCTTGATTTCCTAACTACTCTGCTGTTGGTTAGAGAGGCTGGTTTCTTTTCTGTTATTGACAAAGAGAAAGGGAAGAAGCACTAGTATGAGAGCCCAAAAGGTACAGCTGAGGCTCCAGTTTCTTTCTCACTCTTGATGGAGTTTACAGTTTGTGAATTCAGTATTAGAGATCTGCTGCATTTCAACCTGTCAACTACTTCTCTGGACATGAGGATAGCATGTTTTTTTCAAAATCAGTCAGTCAGTCTGTCTGTCTGTCTGTCTGTCTGTCTGTCTGTCTGTCTGTCTGTCTGTCTGTCTATCTATCTATCTATCTATCTATCTATCTATCTATCTATCTATCTATCTATCTATCTATCTATCTTGCTAGGAAGGGAAATGCTACTTTGGCAATGTTGCTTGATTCTGGCTGACTTCTAACCTTCTGAAGTGGAAAAATTCAGTCCTCTGAATGCCCTATATTTTGACATGAGCAAATTGAATCTTCATGGATTTAGATTAGGACATATGATTATGCTTGATGATGCATCAGATCATTGGTTCATCTAGCCCAGTTTTGTTGGCAGAAGCTTTCCAGGTAGAGATCTTTCCAGGTACTCTAGAGTTGTTTAATGAGCCAGTGTTGTGTAGTGGTTTTGAGTATTGGACTATGATTCTGGAGACCAGGGCTTGAATTCCCACTCAGCCCTGGAAACCCAGTGGGTTTTCTTGGGCAAGTCACACTGTTTTGGCTTCAGAAGAAGGCAAATGCAATTCCCTCTCTGAACAAATCTTGCCAAGAAAACCTGGTAACAGGGCCACTTTAGGGTTATCGTAAATTGGAAATGACTTGAAGGTGTGCAGCAACAGTAATGAGGATCCGTAACTGGAGATACCAGGCACAGAATCTGGGACTTAATGCAAATCAAGCAAATTACCACTCAGTTATGGTTTACTGATCAAATCTGCATTTCCAATGCTAGATATTTTTTATGAAATAGGTAAATAAATTGTTCACAAGTCAAATGTTGGAATTAAAATATAGGTATTCCAGTCAAGGCAGAGATTTCAGTGTGTGATTGTGAAAGCTGGGCAGTGATAGAAGGTGACAGAAAGAAAATAAATACATTGAAAATGTGGTGCTGGAAAGGAGTTCTACAGATACCATGGACAACTAAAAGGACAAGTGAATGGGTTTTAGAGCAAAGCCTGAACTTTCAGTAGAATCATAGAATCATAGAATCATAGAAATGTAGAGTTGGAAGAGACCGCAAGGGCCATCCAGTCCAACCCCCTGCCATGCAGGAAAACCCTCAAAGCACTCCCAACAAGTGGCCATCCAGCCTCCGCTTAAAAACCTCCAATGAAGGAGACTCCACCACACTCTGTGGCAGCACATTCCACTGCTGGACAGCCCTGACTGTCAGGAAATTCCTCCTGAGGTTCAGGTGGAATCTCCCCTCCTGCAGCTTGCATCCATTGCTCTTTGTCCTGGTCTCAAGAGCAGGAGAAAACAAGCCCACTCCCTCCTCGACATGACATCCCTTCAAATATTTAAACATGGCTATCATGTCCCCTCTCAACCTTCTCTTCTGCAGACTAAACATACCCAGCTCTCTAAGTCTGTCCTCATAGGGCATGGCTTCCAGGCCCCTCACCATTTTGGTTGCCCTCCTCTGGACCTGCTCCAGCTTATCCATATCCTTCTTGAATTGGGGTGCCCAGAACTGGACACAGTATTCAAGATGAGGTCTAACCAATGCAGAATAAAGTGGTACCAATACCTCCCTCGATCTAGACACCATACTCCTATTGATGCAACCAAGAATTGCGTTGGCCTTCTTGGCTGCTGCATCACGCTGCTGACTCATGTTCAGCTTGTGGTCTATGAAGACTCCTAGATCCCTTTCACACGTACTGTTAGCCAGCCATGTGTCCCCCATCCTATATCAGTAGAAGTGAAGATGACTAAACCGAGGCTGCAATGAGATGACATGACTCATAGGAAAACACAGTGGGCGACTGCACCACAGGTGGATAGATTTAATCAAGAAAGCCCTGAGTTTGCAAGAGCTAAGTGGGGCAGTTGATGATGGGAATTATGGAGGTATCTCATGCAAAGAGATGCCATAAGCTAAAGTCAACTTCACAGCAAATAAGGACAAGAATAACTTCTAGTCAAGGGCCTTGACTAGATCTGTAGCAACAGGGATCTTATCACTTTTGTTTGTTTGTTTTTAACTCCAAGAAACAAAGGAAGGAAGGAAGGAAGGAAGGAAGGAAGGAAGGAAGGAAGGAAGGAAGGAAAAGTATCAATATGGTACAAATAGCAATAGCAATAGCATTTATTTCTATACCGCTTATCAACTGGGTGTTATCTAAGCGGTTTACAATGTATTTTAGCTAATTGCCCCCAACAAGCTGGGTACTCATTTTACCGACCTGCAAAAGGATGGAAGGCTGAGTCAACCTTGGAGCTTGGCAGGATCAAACTCACAACCTTGTGGTTGCAGTACTGGCATTTAACCACTGCGCCACGAGGGCTCCAAATGCACTGGTTACAGTTCTAAACTGGCTGTTTAGAAATACCCAAACCCCAGTTTGAAGTTTCCAGGGAAGTATAAACTTCCCAAACTAGTCTACAGAGCCTGTTAAAAGATGGATGGATAAGAGGAATTTTTCATGAACTTGTTGCTCTTCACCTCTAGACTTCCTGTTCTGGAAGGCAAGAAGATTTTGCTAGGATAGACTTGGAAGCAGTGATGGCATCAATGTCAGTGAATATATTCTGGCCATTAGTTCAAGTATTAAAGGATCTAGCCAATCTACTAAATCAAATATCCCCCACCCACAAATGGATTCAGGATCTTGGATATCTTCTTTATTAAGACCAAGATGTAGAACAAAATCACCACTCTGCTGACAGAGAAGCCACCAGCTGTGTTGGCTTAGGACAGACTCCTAGTGCAGTTTGCTTTTATCTTGAGGTGGTAGAGGCCAATGGCAACATCACTCCAAGACTATAGATAGCTCCTCAGTATGTTAGGCCCAACCACAATTCCACACTATCCAGCCTCAGAAGCAACAGTTCTTGAGTTGCTAAGAATGCTTCCTTTATTATCTTCCACAGTCAAGGGTTTCTGACAGATTTCAGCCCTGCACAGGAATTTGGTGCTCTTGGTCACATACACATAGAACCCGCCTCTAATATCCCTATTCAGTGTATCTCTGATCTTCACTTGCTCAATTAGATGCCTGAAAGGACATATCATGTCTCATGTCTGCTTAACTAGGAACAGAACTTTCTGCATGCTTGTGAACTATGACAGAGCATCTATCTTGCCCTGTGAATGTTAAACTTGATAGGACAGGCCAAGCCCTAGGAAGCACTCAAGCAACGAAGAAGTAGGAATGACGTCTCTGAATCCAGAAGAATTTTCATGCCTGAATAAATTCAGCAGGTGGAGCCAAGAGCAAGTCTGGAAAGAGGCCCTAGGAAACCTGGGCTGTAGCCACACTACACAGTTCTAGTGCTTTCATCCCACATGAAATCTCATAGCTCTAGCCTATTGAATCCTCAAATATTTAGTTTGGTGAGGTACTTAGAAATCTCTGCCACATGGCTCACATTCTGCAGTTTACGGAAAGGCATGGAAAATTCAAAATCCTTTTTCAAATTAGCAATTTTAAGTAGCATCAAACTGTTATAACTGTGCAGTGCGGACACATGCTGGTGGTACTAAATATTTTCTGGTTCTTCACATGTAGGATGTGAAAACCTATCAATTTAAGTTTCATTTTCTCCTGCATTGGCATGACTGATTCTCAGACTCTTTCTATCCTAAAGAAATTTGCAGATTTCAGTAAATTCTTTAGAAAAAAGTGACAAAATTCTCCTCTGTTTGCATTGACAAAGTACAACTGTTCTCAGTTTGAGATGACCCTGTTGAGATGACTCCCTTATGGATGTTAAACATGTGGAACATCTCAGAACAGGAAGAGGAGGAGGAGGAGAGATGTAGCTTATTCAGCACTAATCTGGTTAACTGCACAGGAATTCAAATTCAGACTTTTTAAAAATTAAGTATGGCAAGTTCTGAGCCTCACCATGCTCAATGGAAAAGGATTCTGGAAGACAGAGACTGGAATTCAGCATGGGATTTATTATTTCATAAGTGGACATATGTGTGTGGGAAACAGAATTGAGTAGTTTCCCAATATCCATCCTGACCTAGGGACTGCCATGATTTACAATGGAGAGACAACTGTTATGCAAATATAGGAAGTATAGTGACTGATGTACCACAGCCCTGATATGCAATGGGCACTGATATGCACCAGGGCATTCCCAATGGACATCCAGAAACCAGCTAGGAATTGCCAGAGTGCAACAGGACCGCCTACAGTGTGTCAGAAGTGCCTGATGCTTATCAGAAGTGTCCAACACACATCAGAAGTGCCCAATGAGCAGAAGGAGTGCTTGATACACATCAGAAATGTCTGGTGTGCATCAGAAGTATCCATGAAGTATCAGAAGCACCCAATACAAATTGGAACACTCTTACTGGTGCCTGGATGTACTTCTTCAAAATTCACCAACAGGGTTTCTCCAACATAGCTATGGATTTGTAAAGTTATGATACATAGACTGTGATGTGGAATCTTGTTCATATCCCCCCCCCCCAAAAAAAAATTTGGTTTCCTTCAGGTTTGATTTTCATTGGCTCTTTCCACAGGGCCCTCCCATCCCCAGGCAGTGTAATCACAGATTAAATCATTGATAAGTTTTCCCCATCAATGACACACGATCGTGCCACCATCCCAGACTTACCTGGCCTGCAGTAGCCATAGAAGCACAATGGCAAACTTCCTGTCCCTGTGCAGCCTGGGAAAGTACCCAGCTGCAGAAGGCAGGTGTGGCCATCATGTTCCATTCTGCAGGTAGCCAGCTGATGCAGAGGAAAGAGCTCTTGTTGACCTCCCCTCCTGGCAGAACCACTGTCAGTTTCCCCCTTTCTTTCTTTCTTTCTTTCTTTCTTTCTTTCTTTCTTTCTTTCTTTTTTTTTTCCATGCTTCCTGGAAGTGTGGTGGAGTCTCCTTCTTTGGAGGTTTTTAAACAGAGGCTGGATGACCGTCTGTCAGGAATGCTTTGATGGTGTATTCCTGCATGGTAGAGGGTTAGATTCAATAGCCCTTGTAGTCTCCTTCAACTCTACAATTCTATGATTCTACGATTTTAAATTTCTAGTTCTTTTTATCCTGAAGAGGACAAAATTTACAAATCTTGGTAATTTTTTTTTAAAAGAAGCTGACAAGCAATTGTCATCCATCCCTTTTCCTTATATTGTGTGTTGTAACTGTTTATGGCAAATAAAGTTGGCTGAATCTATTGGGGGTCTTCTATAAACCATCTTGCCCTATCTGCCTTAGGGGGCATCTACAGAAGATGCAAACCCATCATGAAGGTGAAGGCAGCCATATTGCATACTGTCCAATATTTCACAGATGAAAACTGGGACATGTGAAGCCAAGCAACACCTGAGTGTGGTCAGGGTGGGAAAGGTTAATAATAATAAAGAACACACAAGCTAGGAAAAGCTGTAATCTGAACCTATGGAGACGGGCAAGATTCTGCCCACTCCTCTCCTCTCATCCTACTAAGTTCATTTAGGGCTGACAATTTTTGCACTTCAAACTCAATTTACAGCAATGGAATTGAGCTGGGGTGACCGGGAAAGTCAAACCCCATCCCTGTCAATCTAACTTCATTGCTTTTGTATTCACCTTTTTTCCTGGGCTGATGTCCTGTCTTGATTTTTCCAAGACTCTACACCTGGAATCAAGGGAGACATCTCTTCTGATCTCCAGATCCACAGAAGCCTGTCCTTGGATCCCTGCAGTGAATTACACAGATTAAGAGTTCACTTTTTCCCCTTTCCCTTTTCATTTTAGAGATTATGTTGCCTCACCTCTGGGAGAAAGCTGGCATCTTAACTAGTCTGGACTGGTGGGAGTTGAGCTGGAGCTGAGGAGCAGCTCTTCCTCATTTTGCCTGCCACAATCCTGTATGCCACAGATATTTCATTTGAAGCTTTATTGTAGTACATTCCATGTCACAGTCATTTAGGAACTTCAGCAAAAAAGAAATTGCATGCTATAGTCTTTGCATGTGATAATCATTTTACCTTGTAGTGTTTGGTTACAACTGTGTTTTCTCTCTAGAATTGCTGAATTTTTTCCTCTTTCAAATATCCATTTTCTTTGATGTGCCTAATGTAGCATGTTTCATCTTTTGAAATCTAAAAGGCATTCATTGATTTTTGCTGCTCAGAATTTTAAATAAATCATTCACTTAGACATCCTTCAGGCATTGCTGGTTATATCTTCTTGCCCACTGGAATAAAAAGAGAAACTCTTTTAGGGGTGCATAGCTAACAATTTTGAGAGCCAGCATGGTGTGTAGTGGTTTGAGTGTTTGACCATTTCCACACTAGACAGTTATAGTGCTATTATTCCACTTTCAACATCCTTTGGAATCCTCAAAGGCTCCTCCCTAAACTGCAAACCCCAGGATTCTATAGGATGTTGAAAGTGGAATAATAGCACTATAACAGTCTAGTGCGGAAATGGTTTTGGACTATGATCCTGGAGACCAGGTTTCATTTCCCCATTCAGCCATGGAAACCCACTGGATGACCTCGGGTGTGTCAGAAACTCTCAGCCCCTGGAATGTCCCATGATAGGTTTACCTTAAAGATGCCATAAGTCAGAAATGACTTGAAGGTGTACAACAACAAAGTTAACAATTTTAGCATGTTTTTGGCTCTCTCTGTTTCCTTTTGGTTTCAAAAAGGATTTCAGATAGTGTAGGAGAGGCCAAAAAGGTGACATAATCATATATGGTATCCTCAGAGGTGTAATTAGCCATTGTAAAGAATTTCTTGTTGACAAACTGGGGGATGTAAGGAGCACAGAGTAGTGGGATATGAAAGGGGCTCTGCAAAGTTCTTGGTGACTTATGTGGCCTCCAGTGTTCTGGAAGTTGCACAACCTGGTCAATCTATAGCTCAGAAGTAAAGAGTTATAATAAGTGACCGGTATTCAATATTGCACTGACGGATCCATAACTGGTCTGTTATGTCTTACTAGAAACCTACAGAATGCCACCAAAGTCTGCCTTAAGAGCTAGCTGCCAGGTCAAGTGAAGGAGGTTCGTTCAGCTTCCAATTGCGGTGCCAGGAGGATGATATTTCCACTCACCTCTTTGCAGCCAGTGGGCCTGTGACAGTTCAGAAGCAGGATCCCTGTTGTAAGTCCATGGCCCTTTCTGCACAGCATTTTCCATGCGAAAGGGTTCCTGGAGCGTCGCACGATTGTGAGGAGCAATCTGCATGACACACTCACAATTGCGCAACGCTCCAGGGGCCGGCAGGCACCTGTTGCACACCTTTTTATTTTCAGATGGAAGCCAAAAATGGTGTGCGATGGCGCATTGCTCCTGGGCCTCGCACGCACTTACCTGGCTCATGGAGCCTCCGGAGCTGCGCCGGTCATGCTTCCTGCCCAGCGCAGCCTGGGAAACTCCCAGGCTGCACTGCAGAAGGAAGAGGCGGGGCTCTCATGCGAGCAGATAGCTCGTGCAGAGCTGAAGCAGCAGGGACATGAGAGCCTCTCGCCGGAGGCTGCTCGCACAATCCCTGCACCCCAGCACCAGAAAAAAGTAAGGTGCGGAAAGGGCCCATGTCACAGACTTGCTTATTGGCAGAAGGAGGGTGTAAGGATCATTCTTCTTGTACCCTGATCAGAACCTGAATGTACCTGAATCTTCAACCATTCTTGAGGCTGGTTCTCAAGGTGAGCTTGGGGGTTTCAAAATTAGGCCAGGAGATGTTACTTAGTTACACAGATGTAACAACATAGCCAAGGTAGGAGTCTGGTGAATATCGTTACCAGTAAGTAGTTAATTTTGGTGTAATGAGGGTCATCGAGGTTACGTTTTAAAAGTGACACAGTAAGAACAAATTTGCCTTATAAGTGTAACAACAGCTTCTACTTATTTTCAAAATCTACTATGAAGGGCATTTTATGAGTTACTTTGACAAGAAGTTTTCAAATTTTATTCCACTCTCTTATCAATTCTAAGAGTTGCTTTTGTTTTTAGAATAGATGTGCTCGAAAACAATGGGAAGGTAACACCCAGCGAAACAAGTAACACAACAAGTTTTGGTAATCTTTTATTATTGCAATGACTAACAGGAATGAATTACTGTTTAAAGAAGCTCACATTACAATAAACTGTTATTGTTGTTATGTGCCTTCAAATCATTTCTGACTTTTGGTGACCCTAAGGCAAACCCATCATGGGGTTTTCTGGGGCTGAGAGTATGTGATGTACCCAAGGTCACCCAATGGGTTTCTATGGCCGAGCAGGGGACTGAACCCTGGTCTCCTGGGTCAACACCATGCTGGCTCTAGTTAGTCTTAAAAGTTCCACAAAACGCCTTTCCTCCTCTTCCCCTCCCTTTCCTCTCCTCTGCTTTCAAAAATGTAGTAAGCAACAAAAGGAAAAGTTTTCTGAAAAATAAATCTGCAAGCTATGCAGGAGTGGGGGAAATGTGCCGCTAGAGGCCTTAATTTTATCATTTCCCCCCATTTTTGTTCCCAAACACTCCCCTGAGGATGGGAAAGACAATTCTGGTATGTCCCCTCCATCTTCAGGCTGAGAGAGGCCTTTTTCCCAATAGGAAGTGACTTAGACCATTTCTGTACTACACTGTTCTAGTGCTATTATTCCACTTTCAATATCCTGTGGAATTTGGGGCTTGCAGTTTACAGAGACCAAAGAGCTCTCTGGCTGAGAATTCTAAATGCCCCTCCCTAAACTGCAAACCCCAGGACTCCACAGGATGTTGAAAGTGGAATAATAGCACTAGAACTGTTTAGTGTGGAAATGGCCTTAGAAATTGACTTCCAAGCCACTTCCTGTTGCAAAAATGGCTTCTCCTGGATCTAAAATGGTCAGAGAGGGCCCAAAATATGTTGAAATTGTCCAGTTGTCCCCTAGGATTTAATTGGGGAGCATGGGGGTGGGGAGTAGAAAGTCACTTTTTTTTAAGGGAGTGGGGAAGAGAGTGCTGCTCTCAAGGGTCCCCATGGGGCCAATGCAGCCCCCTAATCTTTGACAATTGTCCGTATCTTGTCCATAGCTTCCTTTCCTTTTGAAGAGTAATTGGATGAAAACTATATGACTTTAATATTAGCCATGCTTTTCAAAACCTCTCTCTTATTTGCTTTGTTTAATATCTTGACTGATGAAATCTGGAGTTCAAAAGCTTGCACAACATTTTGTGACCCTTGATTTGGCCTAATGTGGGTAATATGTTAACATGGATTTTTGCATGTCCTTTTGGAATTGTTCAGGAGCATATGAAATTGTCTGCTGAGCTAAAACTTGACAGCTTGACTCCAATATGGTCAATCTGTGAACTGTACAGTACAAGCATGTTCACCAAGTGAAAATGATGAAGCTGAACTTTTACAAAGCATTTTAAACACTAAAAAATATTCTTCAACCAGTTTAGATTTCTGGCTTTTACACATATACATACAAACCAATGAACATTGCAAATTGCCCTGAATTTATATCTCCACCTCCACAACTGATAAATTGACAAGAGACCTACATAGTTTCTGAGCTGATCCACAACAAGTGAATTTGCGGAATAAGTGATCACTCTTTCATTGTTTTCCTCTGGTTTGTGCTAGACAGCTGACCTACACGAAGTCACCCTTAGAAGAGTGGCATCTTCTCTGTGCTTCAAAATCAATATTCATTATCTAGGAGAAAGGTCTGAGCAAGTATTAATTTAAAAATGCCTACCCTAGACCCTGCAAATCAAAGATCCCCCAGGAATTATCAGTTAGGTATTGGGGAGATGACTGTTAAAAGTAAGCAGAGAAAGCATAATTTACATTTCAAAGGAATGCTGCATGGGAGTTCCAAAACATATATAATGCATACCCCCCTATTTACACATACATCATGTGAACAATAATGGTGTGAAGTTGGAATGGGATTGGGCCTTGGGTTTCACATCTAACATTTAGAGAAGAAAGAGCATGTGGCCTTCCAGATGTTGTTGAGCTGCAATTGCTGTCTACCAGCAAAACTAATGGAGGGGGTCCACAGGAGATGAAACCCAAGGGGATCTGGATAGTCATACATTTCTCATTTTTATCATCTCACACAATCAAGAGGTTGTGTGAGATGCATAAAATTGTGTTTTGTGCAAGGGTTGCAATCATATGGAACACCTAGCTTGACAGATAGTCCTTTCATGTGTTCTGCTCAGTGCACAGAAAACCAGCATTTTGTATTAGTTTGAGTGTTGGCCTAGGACTCTGAGGCCATTTCCGCACTTCACTGTAATAGTGCTATTATTCCACTTTTGACATCCTGTGGAATTCTGGGGTTTATAGTTTACTGAGGCCAAAGAGCTCCTCCCTAAACTGTAAACCCCAGGATTCTGTAGAATGTTGAAAGTGGAATAATAGCACTATACCATTGTCATGTGGAAATGGCCTGGGAGTTCAAGGTTTCAGTCACCATTCAGCCACAGAAGCCCACAAGGTGGACTTGAGAAAGTCACAATCTCTCAGCCTTAGAGAAATTCAATGACAAATCTTGTCAAGAAAACCCTATAATAGAGACATTATGAGTTGGAGTGATCACAATAAGAAGTTTCTGCCAGCCATCTTACCTTTTCCCCACAACATGCTCTGGGTTATCTAGAGGAGAAAAAGGTGATGGATAGGCTCACCTACCTGTTAGATAACAACCTAAAATTTCTTCAAACAAGGCAACAATTTATAAATTACTTGCAAAGGGCAACATAAAAAGTAAAGTGTTGTAATGTAACAACTAATGTAAGGTCAGAACTAAGTATATATGAACAATGTAAGAGGTATTTGTGCAAATAGAAACCAGGTATATTATGTTAAGAGAGACTAGGAATAGATAGTATGGAACTAGAATGCGCCATGATAGTGGTATCAACATATGTGTGTTATTACTTTAGGAAAGTTCTGTTAAGACTGCGATTTATGTAATTAAATGAGTTAGCAAACTATAGCCCTTTCTGCATGGCATTTGCCATGTGAAAGGGCGCCTGGAGCATCGCACAATTGTGAGGAGCGATCTGCACGATGCACTCAGAATCACGTGACGCTCCAGGTGCCGGCAGGTGCCGATCGTGCACCTTTTCATTTTCAGCTGGAAGCCAAAAATGGTGCATGATCGGGCATTGCTCCTGGGCCCCGTGCGCACTTACCTGGTGCATGGAGCCTCTGGAGCTGTGCCGGTCGCGCTTCCTGCCCCAGTGCAGCCTGGGAAACTCCCAGGCAGCACTGCGGAAGGAAGAGGTGGGTCTCTCGTGCAAGCAGGCAGCTCACGCAGAGCTGAAGCAGCAGGCATGCAAGAGCCTCTAGCCAGAGGCTCCTTGCGTGATCCCCGCACCCCAGCACCAAAAAAGGTAAGGTGCGGAAAGTGCCTCTGTTTCAGTGCTCAGATAAATAACTAATACCAATGTGTTCCAATGACAGAATGAAATATAATGAAAAGGAGAATGTAAAAAGCTATGTAACAAGAGCCTAATTCACCCAATCTGTGGTTCTAGCAGAAAGAGAAATCAACCATAATGTATATGTTGGTCTGCTTTTTTGCAATGCTACTCATGTATGATACTTAACATATGATACTATTATTTGTTTTTTCTATTGTTGGGTTTTTTCCCCCTCTGTTACATATATGGTGCTATCTGGTATTACATCTTATTTACTGTTCCTATACTGATACAAGTCATTTGTCTGTTTGTTCCAATAATTTATTGGAAAATAATAAAAATATTTATATATAAAAAAGTAAATGCATGTGTTCAGCTGTTGGGTCATAGATGGCTAGGACCTAATAAGTCCCCTAATGAGTTAGGCCCAGGCAGTGATTGAAACCTAAACAGTGAAAATCTATTTTCAAGACTTCTCACTAAAAGCAAATTATGCTGTTGTTATTAACTGCTGTCAAGTCAGCTTTGACTTATAGCAACCCTATGAATGAGAGAGCTCAAAGTCACTTCCATGCTCAGGTCTTAAAGATTGAGAGATGTGGCTTCCTTGGTTGAATCTATCCACCTATAATGTAGTCTTCCTCTTTTCCTACTGTTTTCTACTTTGCCAAGCATTATTGTCTTTTCTAGTGATTCATGTCTTGATATGCCCAAAATATGACAGCCTCAGTTTAGTCATCTTGGCTTCTAGGGAGAGTTCAGGCTTGATTTGCTCTAGGACCCATTCATTTGTCTTTTTAGCAGTCCACAGTATCATTAGAACTCTTCTTCAGCACCACATTTCAGATGACTTGATCTTTTTCCTATCAACTTTCTTCCCTGTCCAGCTTTCACAACCATATATATAAATAAGAAATACAACACATGGAAAATCCTAACTATGCTAGCTGTCTCATTATACTGTTAATTGTGTTACAATTGTATCCTTCCCAACTTCTCCCCAAATGATCCCACACTCACCTTCCTACACACTTTCTTTGAGCTAGCCAGAAATAACACTAACCTTCTAAATGCCAAGCTGCTTTTCTCCTCCTCTGTTTCTGTCCACTCCCCATTTACAACATTTGGTGAACCCTAGAATGGGTAGACATGGGCTCAGTCCATCATACAAATTTACTTTTGTTCCTGTGAGCCACCTCTCTGCTATACCAGTTTGTCAGAGATTTTTAGATGAAGAAAAGCTGCCTTGGGTCCTGCTCGGGGAGAAAGGCAGCATATTAATATAATATAATATAACATATAATCTTCTAATATATATAAGTCAAAGTTTGTCTGTTTGTCTGTGTGAGGTGAAGATCTCATATGATTGGCTGTCTGAGAAGATTCTATGGAATCCTGGAGTTTGCAGTTTAGGGAAGGACCTTTAGAATTCTCAGTGAGAGAGCTCTTGGGTCTCAGTCAACTGTGACTGTCTTGAATAGACCAGTTGCTATGGAGATGAGGCCTAGCAGCAAGGAGGAGGGCAGTGTATTCCCTCAGGAACCCAACCTCTGTATGTTAATAACTGAATACAGACTGGATTGGGGAAAATGGGGGAAAGTTACAGGTACTGCACAAGACAGTTTGGGGAATTAGAGACACAGGATCTCAAATCTTTCTAACAAGTATTACCTATGACAAAATAAAATCCTGGGCAATGTCAGATATATATGCTAGTATAATATATAATAAAGATCCGCGAAGGAATGACAACCTTCCTGTTCTTATTACCGCAAATATGGAATGCCCCATGTGCTGGGAATGGAAGCAAAATGGCACATGTGAAATCATAAGCAAGCAGCCATCTTTCCTTACTCACATGAGTAGCTATTGCCTCTTAATTGGTTTCAGCTTGATTTTCATTTCATTTTGCCTTGATCTGCCACAGAGGCTCCATTTCCTACAGCAGACTGGGAAGCCTGATCTTAGTGACTCATAATGATTCTAGAAACAAGGAAGTACAGGCATTAAGAGATTGTTTTACACTTTAAAGTAAGCATTTCATTTGGTTGCCCGGGGGCATCAGAAGAGATAAAAGATATAGTGCAGCTTCCCGCCCACCCCCTTCTTGTTATGATGAACTAAAATGTAAGACTCCTGGTATATTTATAGCATACATTCATCTCCTTTCCTTGTCAAATTTTAAAAGGAGTGTTTGACCTAAATACTTAAAACTAGTGTATAATTTGTAAAGAAGAGACAGTTTTATGGCAGTGGTGCAGATTGTGGTGTGCCTTAATAAGATTTTTTTTAAAAAAATGAAAAGCTAACTGCATTAAAATAAAATTACCCCCAAATAATATAAACAACACAACTTGCAATCTGCTGTAAGAACACTGAGTCTACTAGATAGAAAACGGAATTAAGCATTGTCTATAGCTCACAGAATAATCAAAAGCTGTGGAAGTCAGGAGAGCTGAACTGCATATTGTTCATTATTTCACAGATGAAAACCTACATGCATGCAGCCAAGCAATATCAAACTGTGGTCAAAATGGCAAAGATCATTAATGAGGAAGAACAGACTAGCACAGGCAAGCTAACAGAGGGCATTTCTGCAATACACTGTTATAGAGCTATTATTCCATGTTCAATATCCTGTGGAATTCTGAGGTTTGTCGTTTACTGAGGCCAAAGAGCTCTAAATGCCCCTCCCTAAATTGCAAACCCCATGATTCCATAGGATGTTGAAAGTGGAATAGTAACACTGTAACAGTGTAGGGCAGAAAAGCCCAGAAACTGCAGCAGTTTGGTTTTGCCTGAGCCTACTGGGAAGAGCAAGGTTCCTCTCCTCTCCCTGCTCCTCGCTGTGTCAATTGAGTGCTAACCACTTCCACATTTTGACCTCATTTTGCAGCAGTTGACAGAGTCCCACTTGTAAGCCCGGCTGGCAGACTCAGTCCTGGGGGAATGTAATATTTAATATCCAAAGTTATTAAGCCAGAGGTTCACCAGACAGGAACGTAGACATCCAGGTCTAAAACTGAAGCACAACTAGAGAGGTCAGACCAACGATCTCCCAGTCATATCTCCAAGAGGGAAACCTCAAAAGGCTCATATACACATACAGTGGGCCTTCAACAGCAATGACACCTTGAAGGGACTAAGTGTCCTCTGGATGAGATTAGTGATTGCAACAGTGAGAAATGCGAAAACGAGGTCCATCTGCATGATTCAGCCATTGTCCTTTTCTGGGAAAGGGTCTGCCCCGAGGCATATTTTGCACTATAAGTGAGTGCCCTTCTGGGACTCTCTTCGGAGAACTCCTGCAAGTGACTAGTGCCCCAGCATTCTGCTAGTCGAGAGCTCCCCTCAGCATTTTTCCTCCACTGAGCCACCTTTACCTTGCTTTTTCCTGAGCTGCGGACTACAGGATCAGGTGCAGTATAAACTGTTCTCTTTCCTTCTGCTTTTCCCAATCTTCATATCTTTCCGACTCATTAGTCCTTGTGTGCTTGTGTGAGTGACTGCTTTGCTGAGTGTCTGTGTGTGGATATTTTGCCAATTCTCCTAATTAAACTATTGACAATTAGACATTTGGCCAGGCTCTAGAGTGGTCTGACTCAGTAGACATAAGGTTCAAGATCTTGCTGCTTTGCCCTCCCCTCTGCTTTGCTAAGCAGTGCTCCACTAATTTCCCCAATCTTTGTATTTTTTTGAGCACATCAGGATGTCCCCCAGAGACCCCCAGAAGTCAGAGTAACACACCCATGGGAAGCCATGTTGCCCCCCCAGCTCTCTTTTCCAGCAGCCAAAGACCTGTTTATTTAAAAATCCTTCAGTCTTTAACTGGTTGTGGCAGAAGGGTCTTTTAATGGAGTAGACTGTAACTCTTGCTTAAGTTCTATATGCATTTTAAAGTGTCTTAATTTTTTAATGCAATTGTCTACATCAGTGGTTCTTAACTTTTTCTTTACGGTGGACCCTCTTTAAATCTCTTATGTTGCCATGGATCACCAAGACTTAAGGTGTCTTCTGGTTGTATGTGTGGTGGCAAGAAATGTCACACACTTTTGCTCAACCACCCAGCGTCATTCATTTGCATGTTCTCATTGCATGCAGAAGTAGCAAGGTTGCTGTCAAACAGTTTCATTAATTTCGAGTGGTTTAAGATATTGTAATGAACATTTGTACAAAAGATGTCTGTCACTGTATGACTTTCTTCCCTCCCTCCCTCCCTCCCTCCTTTCTTTTTCTTTCTATTTTAACCATAAAAGCTCATAACATTTCTTCAAGCCTTCACAGATCCTAATGAGGGCATTGCTGTTTCCTGGTGATTTGTGGACCCCAGGTTAAGAACTGCTCATCTGTGTAATGTTTATTTTTGTATCATATATTGTTTTAATTGTATTATGTTTTAATTGTACAATGAAAGCCACCTTGGGTCTCATATTGGGACATGGGCGTGATATTAGATAAACAATTGCTCCCCCCCTTTGCTTAATCTGTTGGGGAACCACCTACATGTGCTGCTTTTTAAAACCAGCTCTCGTCTGCCTCTCTTTGTGCAGAATAATGTTTATAACATTCTTAATCTGTGACGAGAGAGGCAGTGGAATATTCATGCAGCATTTGAGATGGCTGGTGGTTAAGCATCTGTCTCTCTTTCTCCCATCTCTCTTCCACCCAAAAATGCGGGTGGAAAACACATTCACTCTGAAGAATTAATTTCTCATTCTCAGCTCCCACAAGATTTCTATATGTCTTGGCTCAGTTACATTCTGATGCTTCCTTTCCCATAACCTGGATGATTTGGCAATGATGATGAGGTTTTTCAAAGTGGAATCACTCTTGTAGTGCCACAAGCCAATTTGTTTAGCCTGCAGCACACTTGTAATGTTTGGGTTGATTACTGCTTCCAACAAAACAGTCCCTTGCGGTTCTTAGCTACATTTGAATTTATTCCAGTCATCTGTGCGTGGGGAGTGTGCATATGTATGTTCTGAAAACAAGTGGCAAATGAGCTTGGTGGGAATGATTTTTTTTTAAAAAAATTGATCTCGGAAAATGAGTGTTGCCCTAAGAAATGGGGGATTTGAGGTCCACCCCTAGTGCTAGCTTCTCCTTGGAATTTGGGGAATTACAGCTCAAAGGAATCCTACGAGAGGAGGTTAATGGCAGGATCTTTGTGCCTGCATATACTAGTACTAACTATATAGATGACTCCAGTTAAAAGTTAAATAGAATATTTTATTTGGATTTAAAAAACACATGTGAAATCAGACACTCTTAAGAACCATACAAGGCTATCAGAAAGTGAGATAAGAAGGGTTAGATGGAGAGAGATTGGGTGGAAAGTTCCCAATCCTGCAGCAAAAGATCAAAGTGGAATGACTCAGACCATGTCTGAGGGTATCACGAAGAAACAGGAGCCTGGAGTGCCACATTCAGGGTGCCACATTCATAATATACCCAACTTACTATTATTTGCTGGTGCTGAAGTTGGGACATATATATACCCTATTTCCTATCCTGAAGGAGGGTATGTGGGCAAAGCAATAATTAGTTTCTCACAGGGATGACAAAGGAGTCTGGAATGGGCTGATTGTCTTTATTCAAAACATTGATGGGAGTCATGACAATCTCTTAATGACTTAGTTGGGCAGGGAGTCTAGGAAGGATTTCCTAGACATCTCAGGATGGTCCCTAATTTATTTACCTGGGCAGTATTGCCTTCCCTTTGTTCTCAGGAGTGCTCATAGTTTGTAGTCTTGAAAGGATTATCACAAGCCCATTAGCATCAGGTTTTCTCATCTAATCCTCTCTGAACTTATACTGTCAAGGTCAGAGACCTGGGCAGTGAGCCAGCCTGGAGAAGAGAGTGGGACAGCCAGCAAAGTTCAGCCAGGAGGAAACAAGCAAGCACTTACTCAAGGAAGTTCATTAACCAGAGTGCCAAGCGAAGCCATAATCAGAGTTCCAAAGCCAAGGGTCAAGAGTCCAGAGATCAATTCAAGGTATCAGGAACCAGGTTCTGGGAGCAAAGTACAGGCAAGAGGAGGGCTTGTAAGAAGTTTGCCACAAGCAAAGGGAAGCTTCCAGGCAGGCAGTTATATAGCCCCAGGCATAGGTGTGTCCAGTCACCGCTTCTTAAACTTAGCCAAGGAAGCATCCCTTTACATAGCCTTCTTGAGTCTCTGCCTTGATTGGGGGCTTATTGAACCAGGCTCCAGAGCCTCTTCAGAATTGGATCCCTGTTGCTCCAAAGGAGCAGGCAGAGGGACGTCCGTGCCTGCTTGGTCCATGGCAGCAGGGGGAGCTCTTGAGCTGCAGGACTCATCTCCAGCCAGAGCCAAAGGGACCAACAGCTGCTGCTCATCATCAGCAGCTCTGACAGGGGCTTCAGTTATCACATATACCATGTCTAAGGTTATCCTGACCTGGCAACATGTTTCCAGCCAGCATGCTTCCAAACATGTTTTTCAGCCATAAATATGTTCAATTATGGAAATAGCACATTCCACAGAGTGGGGGTTTGTGGTGTAGTAATGAGAGAGAGAGAGAGAGAAGTGATTTTTACAAATCAATACTTCCCAATGGTGCTGGCAGGGGTGCAATTAACTCTATCTCCATATTGGGTTCAACGTCTTGGATAGCTCCTTTTAAGTCTCAAATAAAACCTAGAACAGATTCACTGCAGCCCTGACATGGAAACCAAAGGCCATGAGAGGAAAATACATAATTTCTAGGAGAAAGGTCTGGCAGAAAGCTCTGGAATGGTGAATCTCTGGAATGGTGAATTTAAAGGATCTCTCTATGGTACCAGACCCTATTCCCAAAATAAATCCAGAACCTTGGACAGCGCCTTTAAAGTTCAGACTAAAACCCAAAGCAGATTCATTACCCCACTGACATAAAAGCCGCCAGTCACTACTGGGACATATATGAGAACCAGAATTCTGTTAGTCTCAAGAACATACATAAAGTCTCTATGTAATGAAGTTATTCAATTTACGGTTGTATAAGCAGAGTTCACATTTTCTCAGCCTTTGAAGTAGAGGAAATTCAACCCTCCAGGTATTATTGGGCCACAACAATAACTGGCCTCAATTTTGGCCATGGTGACTAAGGCTATTGGGAATTCTTGCTATTGTTGTTATTGTTGTTGTTATCATTAACATTATGAATATCCTGCCTTTCCTCACCCAGCTGACAAAAATTTAAACACATACAAATAAAACTTCACTGAAAACATACACAAGTTCAAACAATGTTAACTGATCAACAGAATTAAATGCAATTTAAAATTATATTCCTTAAGAAACAACAAATATGGATAGCATAGCAGATTTTCCCCATAAATTGTTCCCAAAGGCTTGTCAAAATAATAAAGGACAACAAGGGAAAAGTCAGCCTAGCCTCCCTAGGGAGAAAGTTGCAATCTACATTTTTGGAGGGCTACAATTTGCATTCCTCAGGATACAGAGACAGGTTGGAGATGAGACTGGGCCTATGGGTTGCCAGTTGCCTATCCTTACTTTGAAGGGAGCCAGTGTTGTCTAGTGGTTTGAGTGTTGGGCTATGGCTTTGGAGACCAGGGTTCAGATCCCTGCTTTGCCATGGGAAGCCGCTGGTTTGCCTTAAGGTTGCCGTAAGTTGGAAACAATTTGAAGGCACACAACAACAACCCCTACTTTACACCTTGACTTTCCTTGCTGTTCTAATTCATTCCAGTCAAAGAATGAGGGCCTTTCAGTTGCAGAATATATGTATGAATTGTACAGACCAATTTTGTGCAGTTGAATATCACTCAACCGCACTTCTCTACCTTTAACAATGGCTTTGAACTCACTGTGGAGGCATAATACCATGCTGACTGGTCCATGACCCTCCTTCTTCTACTACTAGCACTGCAAAGCTTTGCGAGTTGTCATTTAACATTCAGACCTCAGTAAATTATGCAGTGCAGCATGTGCAGGGATTTCAATAACTTTTACTGTCTGCTGAAATAATGCCTTTTGTCAGAACTCAAAGGGAAGCTACGGAGAACAACAATGGAGTACTTCTAACAAAGTCCATCATTAAGTTTAGCTGTAAAACAGTGGTATTCTGTCTTTCTTTTTTTTAACCAAGGCTGTTTGCATTGGCTCACGCTACTTACAGCGGCCATCTCTATTTGCTCAGTTATCTTGCATTTCTTTTCAGGATAAATTGAAACAATGAGAAATGGAAAAGGATGTAGAATAACCCCACAGGGTTATTATGAAGATTCCATTTATTTGTTTATTTAATTTATATCTTGCCTTTCTTCAAACACAGGACCTAAGACTGACACAGATTAAAATAACATACAGCTAAAAAACAATGATGGTTTTAACGAAGTTTAAAGAAGCAATTAAAGAAACTTCAGCCTGCTTGTTGACTTATGGTGGTCCCATGAACTTCTTAGGTGTGGAGTACTCAGAGGTGCTTGTGCCAGTTTCTTCCTCTGAAATATAGGTACACATTTGCATTGCCTTCATGTCGTTTCTGACATATGGCAATCCTAAGGTGAACCTATCATGGAGTCTTCTGGGTCTGAGAGTGTGTGACACCCCTAAAGTTACCCAGCAGGTTTTCAAGGCTGAGTAGAGAACCTAACCCTGGTCCCCAGAGTCGTAGTCCAACCATTCTGGGTCTTTGCTACAGCCTTTAATCAGCTATAATTTAAAAAAAAAGGGAGGGGGACTGAATTTTGTGGTTTCTTCCTGATGGCCAACATCACATGCACACTTTCATTATTAATCTCACAGATCATATACTGAATATCATCATCATCATCATCATCATCATCATCATCATCATCATCATCACGTATTTCTTACCCATCTCTCCCCAAAGCTCATGGCAAGGTACAACATAGCTTTAAATACAACTAAAAACACATAAAACCATTTAAAATATACCAATTTAAAATTCTCAGTTAAAAATTGTCTGAGTAGGCCTGCCAGAAGAGATAGATCTTTAGTATTTTTAAAAATTCAGACAACGTGTTTAGCCGTCAAATCTCTTCTGACAGGTCATTCCACAGTCTAGGGGCAGCCAATGAGAAAGTCGTCTGGTGACTATTGCCAATCTTGTTCTGGCTGGTTTAAGTGAATGGCCCCCAGAGGATCTGAGTGTACAGGGCGGATTGTATGAGAAGAGGTTAGATAAGTTGAACGCAAACCATGTAAGGCTTCAAAGGTAATAACTCGCCCTTTGTATTCCCTTTGTACTTTGTACAAATATTCCCTTTGTACTTTGCCCAGAAACCAATTGGCAGCCCATGGAGTGATTTTAATATTTGTCTGATATGCTCACTCCTCCATGTACTTGTAACCAATCTGGCTGCCATATTTTGGACCAGTTGGAGTTTAAAGAAAATATTGGCTATTGCGAATTTCTTTTCTACCCGCTAGCATCAACAAAAGTAAAAATTACCCATCAAAAATATACTCTGATCTACTTTCCAGTGCCACCATCTCCCTCTCACTGCTTTCCCTATAATGCCACTGTATTTCTGCTCCCCAAATGACCGAGAACATTATGCTTTCACTCTGCTTTTGAAATCTGGACTAATTATTGGATTTTTCATCCTTCTTACTCTGGACTCTCACACTGAGCTTGTAATTACAATGACAGGAGAGTGTTCTATTAATTGGTCTCTTTTGCTTCCCAGATTTGGGGGTTAATTGGTAATATGTACACGCAAGTTTCTTCCTGAAGATGTTCTACATTACAGTAATTAACTGCATATCAGGGCCCACAGACATTTATTAACCACGTTGCTGCAGATTACTAAAGGATTACTAATTTTAGAAGAAGGATCCTGATATGGGACACCCAGACTCTTTAATGAGACATAATAATCCCATGAAAAGTTAGCAGGTTAGAGCTGGCAGGTCTCAGAAAGAGTTGTAGCTTGTGGGACTTGCTCACAGGGGCAATTATTTTCAACAAAATAAATGTAGTATCTGGACTCCTGGTGGGGATTTAAGTCTTTGTGAGTGAACTTTCTTTTGTGAGAATTAGAATTGGGCAATCCCGTAATGTTCATATCCAGTAAAGGGCTGCTGTCACATTACTACATGGGGAGCCATCAAAGTGACCAACAGACAATGGGATTGATGCACATTCTTCCCATTGTTCGTCAGTCCCTTTGTGAACTGGGACACCAGATAGGAAGTGCTGATATGCATCAGGACACTCTAACCAGTGTCCTATTATGCATCTTTGTGGGTATTATGCCCCTGTCCTAGGACCCAGACTAGAGGTGTATCTAGGGTGGGGCAAGTAGGGTATGTACCCTGGGTGCCAATAGCAGGGGGGTGCAAAAAAGCTGTGCATGTTGTAGGGGTGCAACTTCCATGCTTGCCCTAGGAACTGTTTTGGCTAGATATATCACTGACCTAGACTGGACCCTTTGCAACAGCCACACTCCAGAGACATCAAAGGAACAGTACAAATGACAGCCAGTGTTGGTGGAAAAGGGAGAACCCAGGGGTCTTAGAGTGTTCATATAATAAGAGCCTATTAATCAGGCCAACACGGGGTAAGACTGGAGACTATATAACAAGAGACCAATATGGGAAGAGGCTGTTGTAGCCAACTGATCCTATTGATGGAAGTAGCCCAGCTTACACTTGGACTCCTGGCTTACGCTCCTAGAACCCTTGTCCTTTGCCTTGTCTATGGATTTTGCCATCAGACTCTCCCTCTCTGGATTTATGGTAAAGTCAGACTGTCTCTCTAAATCTACTGTGAACTTGGACTGCAAAACGACTAAGACAAACTTTGCTCATTGGATCTTGATAATAGGCAGCTGGAAGCCTTGGCTGGCTGCTGGCACAGGACAGCACATTTCTTAGTGCCTCTGCTATGTAGCTGTTGTTGTGTGCCTTCAAGTCATTTCCGACTTATGGCGAACCTAAAGCAAACCTATCATGGGGTTTTCTGAGGCTGAGTATGTGTGATGCACCCAAGGATAACCAGTGGGTTTCCACAGCCAAGCAGGAAGTTGAACTTGTCAAGGTTGTTGCCGGGCAGGCAAAGTTTTCCTATGAGTGGACAGCAGAGAGAAGAGGCGGTGTGGTCAGACAGCCAGGTGCAAGGGCAGCAGAATTGTTATGGCTATGTCTTGTGTATTAGAGAAGGCCACACGCCAGAGCACTGATTGGGTCACCCCACTTGTTCCAGGGTGACAAGGTAGTATAAAAAGGCTGGTGTTTGCCTTGACCAGCTGCCAATTAGACTCCCTAGCTGGATCTGCCATGCCATTGGCAAGATACTGTTTGTAAGGGGAGATGCTGCCTGATTTTCCTCCGTTATCTTCTGTTTTTCCTCTTTGTCTAATTGTTGGCAAGCTAGCATGTTTTTGCTAAATCTTATCTTAGAGTGCGGCAATAAATCAGTACTCTAAGCCTAACTAGTGAGCCTCTGGAATTTTTTCTCCTTCACTGGGACTCTCTGCTGTGGCAAAGCCTTGCTTTACAGATAGCACTCTGCTTATGCTCAGAGGAGCCAAATCCTGCCAACCCTGACAGAACCCTTGTCTCCAGGGTCCAAAGCTCAAACCACTACACCATGCTAGTGCTTAATATATATAAAGTTACATAAGGTCCACTGCAATAGAGAATTCCAGCTGGTGTTTTTGGTTTTGTTTTATATGGTTTGTATGTGTGATTGTGACATATGACAACCTACTATACTTGCAGATCCCCTTCCAGAGCCTTAAGAAGCTATCACAACTCCCATCAATGCTTTATCAGGTTCAGATTCTTTTGTTGGCTCTGCCAGAGAGCCATTAACACCTTCCCCTTCAGGGCAGAAAGAGGGTATTTAAACCCTGGCTCAAAGCCTGACAATTCACAATACCTTGGACGCAAATAGGCATGTCATTCCATTTTTTTGTTCCCCAGTTCTCATGCCCTGTGCCACCCTGAAACTCCTTTGTTTGAGCCACTTCGCCTCAACTTTCTTCTCTTCAGGACTGGTAAATATCACCCACTTCATTCTAATTCCTTGCTATCCAACTTCTCCCTCCTTTCCTCCTGTTAACCTTGTGTGATTGTGAGACTGCTTGAATCTTGTGTGTGTTTGTGATTTTCCCCAATAATACATTCTTTTGACCCCCAATTGACATCTCACAATCAGTATACACTGGTGAAAATATTCCAGAGTTACTGCTCCTCTCACAGACCTCCTTTTTGGGCTATAATTCCCTATCTTTCTACAGAGGCATTGGCATTGTAGATGGACCCCAGAATCACCCACTTTTTGGAGTAACAGTTACTGTTGCCAGTTAGTTTCTTTTTACCACCTGTATCCCTCTCCTTATTTCTTGTGGGAGGGGGCAGCAGATATGTCTGCACTCTTCATTTGTATATCCTTGGTATTTGACCATGGATAATGAAGCGCATTATTATTTTTATTTCGCCCAGAGCAGGCTTATTTTCTTGCACTGCAAGAAAGAAGGCATGGTTAAAAATTAGTTAAACTGTAAACGATGAGCTGAAGTAAGTCAACAGTTCCAAGGGCAGCTCTGGCCCAATGAGGCTATTTCATTTTCGAAAGAAATATTAAATTAGATGAGCTTGCAGAACCCCATAAACATGTTGTTAGGCCTGTGTGCTGTAAGAAAGATAATGGAAGTAATAACAAATAGAATTGAGAATCACATTTTAATTAGTCTTATGAACTGCTCACCGCAGAAAACACTGACAAAGCACAAGTTAACACTGTAATGAAGCTGGTTATGAGTGTAAGATAGGAGGCCTTCTGGCAATATAAATGTACTGCTTAATAAGATTTTTTTTTAAAAAAAATTCAAAATAACCATTTCAGTGAAACCGTATAACAAGAAGGGGGCCAAATTAGAGAGATGAGAGGCATAAATCATGATAATTTCTCTCACACTGTCTGCGTTCCTTTATTTAGGCTGTCATCCCACACCAAGATGATACCAAGTGATCTTTAAATCAAAGATGCAGGGGTGGTACTTTGCAGGAGTTGGGGGGGAGTGCTTCATTGCTATCCCCCACAATCACTAGATTTTTCCCACTACTGCTGTGCCCCCATTATTTGGTAGCATGGTGTGTCATCATCATTATCAACCGCAGCAGAAAAAAAACCCAGCATTTTTACCTTGACACAAAGTAGTCTGCATTCAAAGAAAGCTTTGGGGCAGTCCATGCTTTGTTTAAGGAAGGCTTCCTGGAAGAAGATTGTCTTCCCATCTAGGAAATAATCTATATGGTCTCCAAGCACTTTGGGGCTATCCTCCCCATACCATGCCATCTTTCTAAATTTTGACAGCACAGCAGAAGCACACCTGAAAGGTCATTGGGGCTATATGTGATGCTTGGGCTGTGTGTCTCCCATCCTTAATTTAGAGATAACATCATTCAAGTTGCCTTGATGGTTGAGCAAATACCTGTTTTGTTACCCCAAAAGGTGGGTGACTCAGGGGACCACCTACAATGCTGATATCTCCAGGGAAAGGTGGGGAATTATAGCTCAAAGGAGGCCTGCAAGAAGGGTGGTAACTTCTGGGATCTTTTCACCAGTCTGTACTGGTACTAATGCAGAAATATCAGTTGCAGGTTAAAAGAAAGTTTTCTTGGGGGGAAAATCACAAATACATGCAAGATTTAATCAGTCTCACAACCATACAAGGCTAACAGAAGGAAAGGAGGGAAACTTGGATAGCAATGAGTTAGGATTAAGTGGGCAATATTTACCAGTCCTGAGGAGAAGAAAGTCATAGTGAAATGACTCAAACACAAGAGTTCGAGGGCTGCATGGAGGAACGAGAGTCTGAGGCACAGAATGATGCCCAAGTGCTAGTAAAAAGTCAGGTTCTGAGACAGGATTTAAATACAATTTTTCTTCCCTGAAGAGGAAAGTTTTAACGGCTCTCTAGCTGACCAAACAAAGGAGTCTGGAGCTGGCTATTAGGTTACAAAGCATTGATGGGAATTGTGATAGCTTCTTAATCTCTGGGAAGGTGAGGAAACAAAGGGGAAAGTTCAGCAGGCAGGAGGTAACAGGCTGTTGGTCATTGTTGCTTTGTCTGAGAGTTTTGGTGGCTGTTGTTTTCTAGGTTTGGGCTATTGAGAAGATCATCTCAAACTCATTTAGTTGAGTTCTGTAACTAATGCTCAGTGGACTTATGACTTGGCCATGCCTTGAGGTCCCCCTTGACCAAATTCTGCACATGTACAGCCAGTCCTCTTTGCCAGCATGGCTTTTCAGTGATAAATGAATGGTTGTGCCAATTAAACAATATCACAGATTGGGGGTGTATGGCATAGTAACAGCCCTACCAAAAATCAAAAGGAAGTGGGATGCATCACCGAGAGAGAGAGAGAGAGAAAGGGAGGGAGAGAAGGAGAAAGAGAGAGGCACCTGAACAGAATTCTTGATCCTTCTTGACCCTGGATTATTAAACAGCCTTAAGTGAAACAGCTTGGCTCCCAGGATTGTCCAGTGGGGGGCACAGGGAGTTTCTCCATCAAGAGCGAGCTTTTTACCTCTGATCAGTGACTGGATGTATGTGGTATTGAAAGCTAGTAATACACAGCCTAGAACTGAGCTGCAGTTTGTAGTCAGGAAAACTTTTTCATAGCATTGAGTTGTGCTTTGCAGGCAGGAGTGCTCTTGTATTGCACTGGGCCATACCTTGAAGTCAGGAATGCTGCCTCATTCTGAGAAGACATGAATAGAGTGGAATATGTTCTGTATACTGAGTGGGGAAATGTCCAAATCAGTAAGAATGACTCTTGCTGTTGTAACTCATGTCAGTGGATTACTCCACCTGTTCTGGGATTTTAGTCTGAACATTAAAGGGATGATCCAAGGGTCTGAACTTTGTTTGTAGGATAGGTGTATCACTATGGATAGCTCCTTTAATGTTTGGACTACAGCCCAGAGCAGATTCACTGTGTCACTGACATGGGATCCATTGCTGCCACTAGACCTTACCCACATTACTTTGGCATCACCTTTTCTCTACTTGGTCTCGGCCTGTGCCCATAGCTCTGCACACTGTTGGAATGTAACACTAAGAGCCTTTCGAAATTAGAATTCGGTCTCTGGGCTGAACAATGTTCCCCACCTGACTTAACAGAAATGCAAAGAGCTTGACTAAAACTAACAATGAGCTACCCCCTCCCCCCCAAGATCTTGTGCAAGTTCCTTTTCAGAGGCTTTTGAGAGTTCCCAAAATCTCTCAGTCAGCAGAACCATTTTGCTCAAACTATGCCCCTCCTCTATCCACAGTTTGTAGCATCATTAATATGTAGTGGGACGTTTCTACAAGTTATCTGTTGACTTATGGGAGCTCCATGAATTTCATAGGGTTTTCTTAGGCAAGTAATAGAGATGGTATTGCCAATTCCTTCCTCTAAGGTATGTATAGCCTAGAATTTAGGTCCAGACTAAATGAAAAATCACATCTACCTATCTTAATCTGTCAGAGTCTTAAGATCTTTCCTCTTTATCCCAACACCATTACAGGCCCACCTGGTGAGGACACCAGAGGGCGCCTTCTTGGTGGCTGCTCACAGACTGTAGAATTCTCCAACATGGGAGACTAGTTGCCTCCTCTGTGTTTTCCTTTTGTTGGCCAACAAAGACTTTTTCATTCAAATAGGCATTTAATGATAAGTTAATTGTGAGGAGCTTTTTTATTGGGTGTATGTGGTGTGTGTTTAATTTTATTGTTATATTTTTAAATGATTTTAAACTTTTTTTAAAAAAATCAGCTATGGTTAATTGAGCCCCCCCCCCTTTTTTTATCACCAGGGTTTTAGTTTGATCTTGTCTAGGTTTGTTGTAAGATGCCTTGGGTCCCCTGCTGGGAGAAAGAGTGGATACTAGATATTTATTTCTAAATATTTATTTAATATTCAATTATTTAATATCCAGCTATGTAATGCACTGCATAGAACTGAATTGTGATTTGTTGCGAGAGACTCTTTATCCAACCTTTCTCCCAGTATGTGATCTAAGGCAGATAACAACAAGCAACTTCCTATTTACGGTGCAGCTTAGGGCTTCTGTGAACTGAAGTTCCAAACTTCTGAGGACCAAAGGCTGAGAAACACTGGTCAGGTGCCCTGTTCTGAATGGCAGCATTAGAGTTCTCCAGCATAAAATTCTAAGTACCTCACAAAACTATGTAGGACGGCACTGAAGGTGGTACCTTGGTGCCATAATCATGTGATATGGATACCTTCCGGTCATGTATTACAACAGAGGGCAAATCACCCAAAGATGTAAACTCCTCCACACCTGGCCTTGGCAATGCTGAAACAAGCTTTTTAGATCTTCTTATTGGATGCCCAAACCTCCCTTAAGATAAGATGGGATAGATATACATTTTTAATGTTTAGAAATGTTGTTCATTAAACTTTCAATTTCCACTTCCAACTTGAGATGTGTTGTGCAGAGGCTGATTCTCCGTTCGTCATTCCTCTTCTCCCTGGAACATCAACCACTATTGTGTTTTAGATTGAGTAATTTTTTATAAGGCCACAAATCCATTTTCACACTTCATATAGAACTCACTATACAATTTCTAGCACAGCGAGAAGAGACTCAATAGATAAGTACAGAAAATGATTTTGAAACCGAGTCAGCATTTTTAAGGAATCTGATTTATAAAAAGCGATACCCCCGCCTTCCTTCTGTCCCTTTCCCACTCTCCAGATGGGTAAATCCTCATTACAGCCCACCCCCTTTAACATTCCCTGACATTGCCTGCAACGGAAAAAAAGCTACTTAGACTATCTAATGTACCTTTTTTAAACAAATGTTCTCTGAAACCACAGATAATTGCATTATTCTAATAAATATTACATTTCATCACTGGGTGGGCACATTTGGATATATTGCAACAAAGAGAAGGCAGGCATCATTTTCCAAAAGGAGACCCTAGTCATCCATTAAACCTATCTCCAAAGGAATGGGATATTACTAACTAAATAATAATGTTTAAAAGACAGTTTTTATACAGGCAAACTTCACTTCCTGAGTGGTCACTGAGAGATGTATCATTTTCAGAGTACTTCTAGTGATTAGGTTTTCTCAGACTATGTGTGCATCAGATTTCTAAGGGCCTTTCCACATTACACTGTTATAGTGCTATTATTCCACTTTCAACATCCTATGGAATCCTGGGCTTTGCACTTAAGGAGAAGCATTTAGAATTTTCAGCCAGAGAGCTCTTGGGCCTCAGTAAAGTGCAAACCCCAGAATTCTATAAAATGTTGAAAGTGGAATGACAGTACTCTAACAGTCTAGTGTGGAAAGGCCCAAGCAATAAGGAAATATGATGATACCTCTATCAGTTAGAAGTTTCAACTAAAACCTATTTGTAACACCTAGCTAGGCCCAGCTCAGAGCATGGAAAAGTTACTTTTGTGGACTGTATCTTCCAGAGCACCACTGGCCATGCTGACTGGGAGATTTAAGGACATTTTAATTTCAAAAAGTAACTTCTCCATGCTCTGAGACTGGGCCAAACACTAGCACAAAATGTTGCTTGTAATGCGACATCATTTTGGGTGCGCAAATGTACCAGTACAGCCCATGAGGTGCGGGTTGCAAGAGTGAAAATTGCCCTTCTAGGCCAATGGAAGTACAATGGTTATTCTGCCTAGCAAAACAATGTAGACAAAAAAAATCACTTAGGACAACCCTGCTTCCATAAAAGAACAAAGTGTGCATGTGTATAGGAAAGAGAGCAGTGGAATCAGGCAAGAAAAATGAATCCCCACAGTATACTCTTTCTCCTTTCCTGAGTTTTCCTGCATGTAAATAATATGACTACTACACAGCACAAAATTAAGCTGTTTTGAAAGTGTGCACTGAGCTTCATTAAATTATTCATTTAATCATTATTGATCTCAGATGAATTAACAAACGGTGCGCTTTAGAAGAGCTCAATGTTATTCATCTTTGATTTTAATCTTGGAAGAAGCTGAGTTACATGTTACTAATGAAAAGTACAAACCGAGCACAATAGGCAATTTTCTCACCAAAATGTTTAACAAAATAAATTACAGATGTGGCTATGCTTAGATTTGTTCCTTAACGAGGAGCTAGATAATGACATTTGTGTGACAATATCAGGTAGAAGTAGAATAAGTACTGTGCCGTAGACAGCGGCCTGAGAAAGCATACTTATTCGCCATAGATATGCAGGGGAAACATGCACACATTGCTCATGAGCTCTGAATGAGCTGTGCATGTTTAATTCATCCTTATCTTTTATTTAATTTAAGTCTTCATGATTTTCATAAAAGTATAGCACAGGAAAGCACTGCATTCCATACTTTCCTGCAGTTTATAAAAAAAATGAGGGGTACAAGAATGTTAATGGATATAAATCAGCATTTAGATGAGGCACATTTAGTATTTCTTCAGTATTTTTGTATCCATATCTGCCTTCATAAAGATGAAAAACAACTGAGAAACAGCTGTTTCATCAGTATGTTTTAATGAAATCAATGGGACCCATTTCTGAGTTAATGTACTTAGGATCCTGATGCAACACATTTGAAGTACAGGTAATAATTAATATAGGATCAGTGCAGTAAGCTAATTGATTTTTCCCTTCCCCAGGGACTGATTATACAAATGCTTTATAGGGAAATGAACAGGTGTATAGTACAGGAACTAAATGATAGGGAGAAGAGATTGGTTTGTTTGAGTTCTTACAAGATATATCTTTTGCTTTATTTGCTGGAAGCTGGGTGGGTTAGATCCGAAGTCCTGAACACAGTGGGGGTGGGTGGGGGGATGAGAATTTTGTTCTAGGATTTGTAACAAAAGCAGAAATAACCAAAATGACCAATGCTTGAATATAGCCCTTTCCACATGGCATTTGCCATGCGAAAGGGTGCCTGGAGCATCATGCAGTTGTGAGGAGCGATCTGCATGATGCACTCACAATTGCGCGATGCTCCAGGGGCCAGCAGGCACTGATCGTGCACCTTTTCATTTTCGGCTGGAAGCCGAAATGGTGTGCGATCGCACATTGCTCCCAAGCCCCACGTGCACTTACCTGGCGTGCGGAGCCTCCAGAGCTGCACCGGTCGCGCTTCCTGCCCCAGTGCAGCCTGGAAAACTCCCAGGCTGCACTGCGGAAGGAAGAGGCAAGGCTCTCGCGTGAGCAGGCAGCTCATGTGGAGCTGAAGCAGCAGGGACGCGAGAGCCTCTTGCTGGAGGCTGCTTGTGCGATCCCTGCACCCCTGCTCCATGAAAAGGTAAGGTGCAGAAAGAGACTATGAGAGGAAGATACTGACAGATTTGCCCGTACCTAAAACATATTTATTGGGAATTGAAGTCCACTGAGTATACAGGGAATATCACATAAATATGTATAGGAATCCATAGAAAGAAATTAGTTTTTCATGGTGAAAAAGCTGGCTGAAGAACAGAGTAAAAATGATTGAAATTTATTTAGAAATACTTACAGATATTGATATAAAAATATTCAAAACAGTGTAAAACAAAAATAAAACAGAATATTTTAGAAACGGCCCATGTAATTTACATTAGCCAGGGAGTCAGCATGATGTAGTGGTTTGAATGTCGGACCTTGACCCTGGAGACCAGGATTTGATTCCCCGCTTGTGCTTGGAAACCTACCTGGTGACCTTGGGTGTGTCACAGAAGACCCTATGACAGGTTTGCTTTGGGGCCACCATAAGTCAGAAAGGCATACAACAGTAACAACAAAACAATAACAACAAAGTGATATACAGGCTCAAGTCCTATTGGTTAGTCCCAAGTAGAATAAAGCCATTAAATCAATTGTTGATCAGTGAGTTAACACTTATATAAATCCCAGTGATTCAATGGGTCTGCTCTAATTGGGGCTAATAATGGATCCAGGTCACAATGGCCATTTCCACCCTACACTATTATAGTAATATTATTCCACTTTCAACATCCTGTGGAAGTCTGGGGTCTGTAGTTTACTGAGGCCAAAGAGCTCTCTGGCTGAGAATTCTAAATGTCCCTCTCTAAACTGCAAACCCTAGGATTCCTTAGAATGTTGAAAGTGGAATAATAGCAACAATAACAGAGCATTGTGGAAATGGCCCTTTTCTACATTATCTATACATCCATCTATTTATTTGTTTGTTTATTTATTTAGAGCATTTTAACCTGCTGTTCAGCCAAAAAGGCTCCCAAAATAGTTTTAAAATTGTTAATTTTACACTTCCCTGCCCTCAGGCTTACAGTCCTAAAAAGACATAAGGAAAAGGGGCTGGCAATGGTGGGGGGATTAAGTCTGGCATATGTTTGCTCCTCTTCTCTCCCTCAGAAGCCACAGCAGTGGCAGCCGGAATGGAAGTAGAGTTTCTCTTACAGAATACACAGTAAGATGAACTACATTGAGAAATAAGATGTGGTTTCAATATGCAGGTAGACGTAAGAATCATCAAAGTCACAACTAACATCTAGGAGAGGGTAGTCCACACAGTGGCATGCCACTGTCTCCCTGTTCAGGCATTCACCTGAAGAGGCATGATGGGAGTATCCCCATGCATCCAACAGCACCAGGGAGTTTTGCGCCTTGAACATAAGCTCTGTACAGGTCTTGGAAACCCTTCTCAGCTGAATACTCTGCCCAATCAGCATTCCTACCCACCCATTTATTCCTGTGCAGATTCACATGAACACCTGAATGAGGCTTATGCTAAATTACAGCTCGACAATTGTGGAACAGACCTCAGGAGCTTGGGGTAGATATTTTTCACAAACCCATGATCAAGTAAGTAAGGACTGAAGGGTAATCCAAGATGCAGAACATGAGAGCAAACAAGAATCAGAGAAATAGGTGAAAGCTGAGATCAAGGAGGAAGCCAGAAGTCAGGAAAACATCAGATTGCTGGATGATCAAGTTGCTTAAGCAAAACTCAGCTGAAATAGGGATCTCCTTATATACCTTTCCTGCCCAGAAGGATGTAGTGACTGGCCTGAGCTTTTTTCCCCATGCTACATCATTATAGGTCTTAATACTTTAACTGCCATGTTTGTGCCCTGCAGAATCCTGGAGTTTGTACTTTAGTGAGGTACTGGAGCTCTCTGGCAGAGATATCTAAATTCCCGAGGAAGCTACAAATCCCAGGATTACATAGGAAGGAGACATAGCAGTTAGAGTGGCATCAAAATACTGTCATAGGAAAGAGACGTCAGTGAGTGGAGCCAGCAGTGGCATATCCAGGTTCAACAGTGCCTTGGGCAAGCCTGCAAGTTGTGCCCCGAGGTGCTGCTTCTCCTACTGCTGCCTCCCCTTGCTGAGGAAGACCCTGGCGGGAGGCGGAGGTAGGCCAGGCCCAGGCCTCCACCACCGCCTCTGCGCTGGGCCAGGAATGACCCCAGCAGGGGTGGTGGGGGCAGCAGCAGGTCAGGCCTGGGTGGAAAAGAGGGGGGTTTTTTGGCTTTTTTGAGCCCCCCAGCATTGGTGCTCAGTGTAAACGCCCCAGTTGCCCCCCCAGATGCACAGCTGGGAGCCAGTTCAAGCTGCCACCTGTAGTCCAGTGTTTCATAACACAAGGAACTAGCACAATCATCTCACAGCTGGCCACCATATCATGTACCAATGACTTCCACATGTTACATATTTGTTGTGTGAAACAGTACTTTTTTAAAAAAAAATTATCATTTTTATATATTATTTTAATACAAAACAAATATTTAAAAACAGTTTCTCCATCATATTTTTATCTACATACATGAAAGTTTACTGTATTTTCTTATCCTCCTACACTTCTACTTAGAATCTTAGTATTAACATAAATGTTACCAGTTGTTTATGTACTACAACATTTGTCTTTTAATAACCTTCAATCCAGGTCCTTATGTACTGGATATTCTATTAAGTAACCTTAACACTTTAGTACATATTTTCTTAAAACCCTTTGGAATATAATAATGTATTTTTATCCAACTACTCATTCTCAAATGCTCTTTGTATATTAATTATATTTTGTGTTGGAGGTAATTATATATTGGAGCCCACTCATTTTTTATGCCTTCTTCTGTTTGGTTTCTTAATTTTCGTGAAAGAGCATCTGCTATTTTCATCTCTTGTATACTTTGAAACCACTGCTTAATTTTGGGAACATCTTCATTTTTCCAAAATTTTGCAAGTTCTATTCTCACAGATACCATATATAGTATGATTCTCCAGTACTTCTTGTTGGTTTGATTATCTATTCCATCATCAGAACATAAAACATCTAACATCAATTCTAGAAGAATTCAGAAAGCTCTCAGATATTAAAGTAAACAAAGAAAAGACAGCAATCTTAACAAAGAATTTGACGAAGCAAAAAAAAAAAAGAACGTAACTAAAATATCAGGATATAACACAGCTAAAAGAATCAAACAGTACTTTTTTTGGCTGTTCCAGATGTGCTGCAGATTAATTTCACTGTGTGGTCCCAAGTTGTAGTGTAAAGAAAGATCTCATTGAAAACACTGTGGCTATCATCTTGCTCAGACTTACTTGGAATCAAGGTCCATTCAGTACAGTGAGACTTCCTTTCAAATAAACATGCACAGGATTGCACTATTAATTAGCTCTCTAAAATCAGGCAACATTTCTCATTTTCCTGAATGGGAGACCTTCAAATATCCTGCTTCCTGCTTAGAAAATTAATTGGAAAATATCTGATGCATCCCCCTCGTCGCTGCCTTATCAGTTAGGAGAGGAGAGCTCACAAGTCCACAAAGATAAATTCAGTTTGGGAAATGCCAGCACTGTAAATGCATAATATTCTCAAAATAAATGTCAGAGTTGACAGAGTCACTCCATATCGTCCCCATCTCTGTTGCTGAGGTTACATTTTGTGAGAGGAGGCAGGGAAACGGAAATGTCAGGGGAGAAATAAGGCAACATGTGGGCACCCACAGTTTTATAGGGCAGCCCCTATAGATATGGAACCAAGCTTCTAATGCAAATCCTTTTCTTCGTAGCCTTCTTAATGAACAGCTGAAGCTGAACTTTTAAAAATGTAAATATTTCTCCATCTTCAAGAAGAATGTTATGATTGATTGCTTTCTTATAAAATGGGGTACAGAAAGTGTGACTCATAGGCCACATGAAGCCCTTTTTTTCTATGGCCCTTGAAGCCCTGGCAGAGTCTTGAGTTCCCAATTTAATTCTTTTCTGGTCTGATTCTAAATGATTCTAAATATGTCCAAATTGCCTGAAAATGTTGTCATTTCATTCTCCTGCCTGAGTCCCTCCATACTGAAAAATTGGTAAAATCAGCCAAATATCATGTCTGGAACTGATATCACTGCCAGTTTATCTGTAACACATGAGTGTGGCCCATGGGAGGATTGCAGGGCCCAGAATTGTAATCATCCCACTGCACAGTTGCCCACCTTTCTTGCAAATCAAATTGAGTATGGAAGGGGAATACTTCAGTTAAATGGCTCAACATCCACAAAAATAGGATTCCCTGCTTGCCAGGAAAGCATAAAGTGATGGATACCTTAGAGACGTGAAAACTCTTTCTTGATTTCATTGCTTTTTCTCAGTCCTCAATTTCCCTGTATTTTCTTGCTGTCTTTATTTCATATTGGATTTTGAAACTTGGTGGGGTTTCTTTGTTTCAGAATTTCTGTTTACTTCAATAGACAGTGCAGTGTATGAGCACTGACTACAACTCTAGAGACCAGCGTTCGAATTCCTACTCAGTCATGGAAAACCACTGGGTGACCATGGGGCAAGTCACACTGTCTCAGCCTTATAGGAGGACAAAGGCAACCCCCCCCCCAAACAGATCTCACTAATATAGACCATACATGAATTTGAAATAGTGGTCTGCTACATACCACAATTTTAATATGTCTTTGGACTTGCCATTTCATTCATCCACATTGCTTTCTTTGTCTTCTTGCTACTGTCCCTCATGAGTGTGGAATCACTGGAAGAAATTCCAATGGATTATCAATACAGACATTTGTTTATTTATTCATGGTTTGCATATCTCACTTTTTTAATTAATTCATAAAATATAACTATAACTATAAAACTATGCAATTTATATCAGAATAACAATGAATAATAATAAAATGAAGACATCAGTCAGAATGTGCAAGTGATTTTTTTCATTCTTAACAAATCCCCTCTGAAAAAAGTCATGTTTTTACCTTATAACTGAGCCATACTAATGATGCAACCAGGTGGGTCTTCCTTAGAAGAAAAAGGAAAACAGCTTGTCTTGGGGAACCACCCCCTGGAATTTCAAATGGGAGAATATGTGGCTGGGCTTCAGAAGAGGATTTATGGAAATATGTAGGCTCATATGAAAGAGGCAGTTTTTAAAATAGTCCTGAAATTTGAAAATGTAAGTCTTTAAAGTTCCTTAATATTTAAAGTTTAAGCCAACATTTTGATTCTCTCCCTCCCTCAAAAAAGAAACAACTGGGAGGTTGAGAGCAGTGAAGTAGATGCAGGATTGATGTGATATGCTCAATGCAGAGTACTTTACGTTAATCTCATCTGGATATGACCACTCCATGGGTGTCATTCTGTTAGTGGCACACATTGGTGTAAATTAATCTTATGGCTGTTTTGGGTCGCTACAGTGTTATCCCAAAAGGTGAGGGACCTTGAGGTCCCCAGCAGTACTCATGCCTCTGTGAAAAGGTGGGGAAATATAGCTTAAAAGGGATGCCTGTGAGAGGTGGGGTAACCTTATGGAATCTTTTCATCACTGTATACCAGTACTAACTGTAGGACACCAGTTGGAAATTTTAAAAAAGCCTTTATTGGGGGAAATTCACAAACACACAAATAATCAAATAGTCTCATGAACCACCAAAAAAAGGCCAATGAAAATAAAGAAGAGAAAGGTTGGATAGTGGGAGTTTGGGGTGAAGTGGGTAATAGTTACCGTTCCTGAAACAGAGGATTCGGGCGAGCTGTCTCACACAGGGGAAGCTTGAGGGCAGTACAATGAACTGGAATGGGGGGCCCCTCATGCAGCATAGCATGCCTTGTGTGTTCAAAGTACCAGCAAGCAGCCGATGGCTCAGTTGGGGTTAAATACTTTTTTTTTCTCTCCTGAGGGAAATGTGTGAATTGCTCTCTGGTAGATCTGGCAAAGGGGTCTGGAAGGTTCTGATTTCCTCTGAAGCCAGGTGACAAAGCATCGAAGGAAATCATGATAGCTTCTTATTTACCAGAAAGGTGGGAAAACAAAAAGACCATTTCTATGGGAAAGAGGTAGCAAGATGTCAGCTTTAGATGCTCCTTCTAATACAGTGGTTCTCAACCTGTGGGTCCCCAGATGTTTGTGGACTTCAGCTCCCAGAAGCCCCAGCCACTATGGTTAATGCTCAGGGCTTCTGGGAGTTGAAGTCCAAAAACATCTGGGGACCCACAGGTTGAGAACCACTGTTCTAACAGCTTCGTTTGCTATTGTTTCATAGGCTCAGGAACTTTAGAGAACCAGTTAAAACTCATCAGGGGCCCTTTCCGCACCGGGCTATTAAAACGATGCAGAGTGACCTCCAACGGAGGTCTTCCGCACTGTAGAGTGGACTGGGACGGACTACTTTTTGCAGTTCCGCACCTCAGTCTGCTCCGGAGCAACTGGAACTGGTCTTGCAGCGTGTTTTTTAAAAACCTCTTTTTAGAGGTTTTTAAAAAGCACGGAGCGCACGACTTTGTGTTCCTCCATCGCCACGCTCCAGTGCAGATTTGCAAGCGTGCACTAGTGCATGCCTGCAGATCTGCTGGAGCAGGCTTTAGGCTGGCAAGCTTCTCTGGTTGATGGAGAGCCTCCACCAACTGGAAGCTGCCATTTTGGATGCTGGAGCAGTGCAGAGCGACGAGCTTGCACTGCTCCTCATCCTGATGGACTCGCCCAGACGCTGAAGAAGTCCGGTGAGTCCCGTTTTTGCGCGGTTCCTTTCCCACATGCAGAAAGGGCCAGGGTTAAATTTTCCAATTGATTCTCCTAAATTTATGACCTAGCCATGCTGAGGCCTTTGTCCTAGCTTCAGGAAGCTTCCAGTCAGAGTCCTTTTAACTCACACAGCTTTTCAGTCATAAGTGCAAGATTTATTTAAACTATGTTTATAGCCAATCATATTGTACCACAGATTGGGGGTGTATGACATGGTAACAACAGAGGTTAGTATTCCCTTTCTTCCTCTGCTAGAAAGCCTCTAAACCATATGGCTACCCTGTGCCTACTGGGGAGGGGAAATGCAGAAACATATGGCTATGTCCCAGGAGCCACACACAAAATGCTTGCATCAGAGTCTGAGACTTTGGGAGGACCTCAGCAAATGATATAACTGAGTTGATCCTGGCTATAGTGACATAGCCAGAAACTTCTGTGCTCTCTCTCTCTTTCTCTCTCTCTCTCTCACACACACACACTCACACACACATCCCACTGTCTGCCAGGTACTGCATAACTGGTAGAGATTCAGCAGCTCTCCAGTAGGTCTGAGGGTGGTGGTGAATGGCTCAGCATAGCATCATTCTGCATGCCAAACCATGACACTATGCTGAGTTGTGCAGCGTGGGAGTCCATAAATATTCAGCTCATTTTTTTCATGTCTTTACAGATGAAGAATCATTGCATAAATTCCTCCCCTCTATGCACAGTCTAGGGCACCTAAGATTTCAACCTCAAATCCCAGCTGCTCCTTAGAGCTTTCCTTACTTTCTGGATGGCACACTTAAGCTGTAGTCCTATACATCACCCCAAACTTCTTCATGCTCTCTCCTTCGCTACAAGCAGGATGGTCTTCACTTCATGTTCCTCTTCCCAGTTGTAAAGGTCTTGTTCTACATCAGAAGGAGTTGAGTGAAAGAGGAGCATGAGGGACTGTTTTATCCTGAATAGGGCCATTGTTCCATCTAGCTCAGTGTTTACAACTACTGCCTGGCAGCAGCCTTGTGGGCTTTCAGGCAGGACACTTGTGCTACCATGCTGTACACTCCCAATCCACAGTACAGTCTAATTTGCAAGAAATATCATTTAGATACCATTTCTAATATAAAAATCATACGCTTACGGCTGGAAGGCCTGTGGACAAGGACTCTAGCTGCATGCTAAGACAGATGACCTTAGTATGGCCAGGTTGTAAGTTCAAAAGGATTAGTCAGGAAAGCCCTAGCACTGATGGGCTTGTGATAATCCTTTCAATGACCCAACCTTTAAGTACAATTACAAACACATCTGCCGTAATGAAGCAACTGGTAGTCATGAACCTGGAACTTATTCCCATGGAAACTCTCTTTTGTTCCCTCACCTTTCATGATATTAAGAAACACTCATGACTCTCATAAATGCTTTCTCACCTGGAGATAAAACCATTAGTCTGTTTCGGACTCCTTTGGTTGCCCAGCCAGAGAGCGGTTAACACATTCCCTTTCAGAGCGAGAAACAGGGTACTTAAATCCTGATTCCAAGGCCAACAATTTGTAGTACCTTAGATGCACATAGGCATGTCGCTCTGTCCATGGGCTCCCCAGTTCTCATGCCCCATGCTACCCTCAGACTCTTGTTTGAGCCATCTTGCTTTGATCTTCTGCTTCAGTAATGGTAACTATTACCCACTTCACTCCAACTCTTGCTATCCAACCTTTCTCTCCTTTACTGTCACTAACCCTGTGAGGGTCATGAGACTGCTTGGTTGCTGCATGTGTCTGTGAATTCCCTCAATTAAATATTCTTTTGACTCTCAACTGGTGTCTCGCAGTTAGTACCGGCATACACAGGTGATATGTTCCCCATGGCTGTCCCACTCTCACAGGCATCCTTTGACCTATAATTCTCCACCTTTCTGAAGACACTGGCACTGCTGGAGGACTTCAAGGTTCCCTACCTTTGGGAGTAACACTTCCTTTGTCCTATCTGGAGATCTATGGTATTCCCTGGTAATCCCCTATCTAAGTGCATCCTATTTGACTTCTAAAACCACACTGGGTGCACTCAGGGTGAGATGAGGAGATTAATTTACTTTGGATAATAACGGAGTAAGTGTCAATGAGGGACAAGATGGAGTAAGTTTGCAGCAGCAGCTTGTTCTCTTTCATGTCTCATGTACCTGCCTCTCATTCCTGTTTCACTCCTTGCCTGCATGAGAGGACAGTAGTAGGGGAGAGAAACATGCAGTAGCAAAGGGCCTCTAAGAAAAACATTGAGAAGCAGAGGAAAGTTTGGGAAGCATAGTACTGGAGGCAGAGGACCCCTGCCCATGGTACTCCTTGCACCCCATCAATCCCCTTAGTCATTGTCATGATGAGGAAAAAGTAAAGAAAAAGTGCTCCCACAACCACAGAAATGACTGTTTGCCCACTGCATGGAGACTAAACAAAGAAAATCTACTGATGGATCACATGTGAATTAGCCCAGTTCTGTTCTTTGCAAATATTGTTTTTATTCTTGTTTGTTCACATGCTTGCTGCTCATTTCTAACCGGGGAAGATTTATGAAAAGTCTATATTTCTGGGTCATTTTCTCTCATTTGTCTTTAGTTTTCTTCTCTCCCTGTGTTTCCTTCGTAAAGCTGCCTGCAGGCATTCAAATAGTGAAATTTATGCAAGAATGTTTGCCTGAAGAAGACAATTAAAGGTAGCCTCCGGGCATGGATCTGTCTAAAGTTCGTCAGTTCTGACTGGGGGTTGACCTCCTAGTGGTCTTCCAGCCTCTGCTGGTGCCCTTGGAAAATGAGAGTAGGAGACCTGACAGACTGCGGTTCTCTGATAAAAGAAAATGAAGGAGAATTCTGTTTCTAAGGGGCAAAGCTTGTTGAAGGTATGCTGCTATCCAATGATGCCTTCAGTTACACAGTGTGGTAAATCCAATGTAGCCTTACACATTTTTTTTCAAAGAGTGTTACTAGACAGCTGTTTGAAACTGATTTTATCAAGGATCGTGGAATTCCAGAAGAAAAAAGAACCAGCAATCAATTCCAATTATCAAAGATTAATGTCAACAATATATTGGAAGGCTGTTTGAAAGATCTTACATTCATTCTCATCCATACAATCCGAAGACAATGTGATTCTGGGCTGCATCAATAAGAGCACAATGTCTAGGTCAAAGGAAGTGATAATACCACTCTATTCTGCTTTGGTCAGACCCCACCTGGAATACTGTGCCCAGTTCTGGGCACCATAGTTCAGGAATGATATTGAAAAGCTTGAATGTATCCAGAGGAGGGCAACCAAAATGGTAGAAGTCCTTGAAACCATGCCCTATGAGGAGTGGTTTAAGGAACTGAGTATGTTTAGCCAAGAGAAGAGAAAGTTAAAGGGTGACATGACATTTGTGTTTAAATATTTGAAATGATGTCATTTTTGCTGCTCCAAAGACTAGGACACAGAGCAATGGCTTCAAACGTTAAGGAAAGAGATTCCATCTAAACATTAGTAAGAACTTCTTGATGGTATGAGCAGTTTGACAGTGGAATGCGCTGCTTTGGAGTGTGGTGGAGTCTCCTTCTTTGGAGGTTTTTAAACTGAGGCTGGATGTCCATCTGTAGGGAATGCTTTGATGGTATATTCTTGCATAGCAGGGAGTTGGACTCGATGGGCCTTGCAGTCTCTTCCAACTCTACGATTCTACGATTCTATGATTTATGAGCTCATTGTTGCTTTAAGATCTCCTGAAGAAGCCCTTTTCTCTGTTCAACCACCTTCTCAGGCTCATTTGGTGGGAACAAATGAGAAGGCCTTCTTGGCTGCTGCTCTCAGACTTTGGAACTCCCCCCCTAGGGAAGGCAAGATGGCCTCATCCTTGCTTTTTGTCTGCCAGCAAGTTAAAGCATTTCTATGGCATCAGTTTTTTGGGAAACAAGTAGGATGGGCTTTTAATGTTGTGCAGCACTGTTTTTGTGGTTTGCACATAGTTTTAAAGTGAATATTAACGTTTTTAATTTTAGAAATTGTTTAATAATTTTTAAAGAACTTTTATATGTATGCTTTCACTGAAGTTTTTATATACTTTTTTATCTGTATTGTTTTTAAATATTAAATATACTGTTAGCCGCCTTGAGTCTTCTTAGTACAAGGTGAAAGATTTATATGATCTGAAGAGAAACCAGAGTCTTATTAGTGGGAGAAAGGCAGTATAAAATTGAATGAAATAATAATAAATAAAATAATAAATAATAAAAATAACAACATTAAATTACTATAAGTATTCTGGTTTAGTAATTAGTTGTAGAGAGAGAGAGGATGTTAAATGCTGGGAATATGTACCTGAGGCTTGAATATTGTACTCCTTCAGTGCATCTTGGGAAGTGGACCGTAATCCATGAAAGCTCATCCTAAAATAAATAATTCTTAAAAGTACCACTAGATTCTTCCCACCTATTTTTCTTTCATTCCCTTCTGTTTGTACTGAAACAGATCTACACAGATATCTCTTTGGAAACATTTACCTACCCACCTGTAACCAAACCTGCTTTGTGCCTGGGAAACTTTGCTTTTACTCATCCCCTGCAAATGTGCATGCATTTCTCAGAATATTTGCATTTATTTACACATTTCCAAACATATGCATTTTGTTTGCATTATCTCCATTGACTACAGCATGCTTAGGCTTTTTAATTATATGAATTTTTATCCATTTGGATTTTTAAAACAGGAATCTTTTGTCCCTCTCTCTCTCTGTATTTTATCTCTTCAAAATGTGCTACAAGCCTCACAAATGTAGAAACTTTGAAGCCAGGCTTCAATGAGTCTCCAGGGGTGCAAAATGTGTAATTTGAGTGAGAATCGTGAAAGCACCAAAATTCTTTGCTCTCTCTGGTGGAGAATGAAAACAAATTGCAACCCACTTCTACATCTGGCTGAGAAATCACAAAGCAGACATGGTAAGGTGAAAGTAACTTCTGGAGGGGCTATAATTCAGTGCAAGAGAATTTCTTTACAACATAGAGTCCCAGGTTCAATCACTGGTTGTATGCCTTCAAGTCAATTCTGATTTATGGTGCCCCTAACGCAAACCTATCACAGTGTTTTCTAGCAAGATTTCTCCAGAAGAGGGTTGTCATTGCCTTGCTCTCAGGCTGAGAGAGTGTGGTTTGATCAAGGTCACCCAGCAGGCTTCCATGGCCAAGTGGGGAGATTTGAAATCCGGTCCTAATCTCACACTTAAACCACAACATTGTGCTGGCCATCTTCAGTCATTGGTACCTCCATTTCTAAAAGATTTCAAGCGGCAAGCCTGAAAAGGACCTCTTTCTCTGTGAAATCCAGAAAGAACTGCTGAAAGACCCCAGAACATGCACTGGTCTAGGTTGAGGAATGATTGAACCTCGAGGCATTTTGGTGTCATTGGGAAAAGACAAAATGGATCTCCTCTTTCTCTTCATTCTATGGAAAGAAGCCAGCTGGAGTGGCAGAAGCTCGCTGAACTGGTAGCATTTCAATACTGGTGATAAGACAACAACCTCTATCACCTCAAAGATCTATGGAATAGCTTGAGGAGATCTTGGTTGCATCAATAGGAGCATGGTGTCTAGATCAAGGGAGGTAATAGTACCACTTTATTCTACTTTGATCAGACCTCATCTGGAATACTGTGTCCAGTTCTGGGCACCTCATTTTAAGGAGGATATTGACAAGCTGGAATGTGTCTAAAGGAGAGCAACCAAAATGGTGAATGGCCTGGAAGCCATGCCCAATGAGGAGCAGCTTAGGGAGCTGGGGATGTTTAGTCTGCAGAAGAGAAGGTTCAGAGGGGACATGATAGCCATGTTTAAATATTTGAAGAGATGTCATGTTGAGAAGAGAGCAGGCTTGTTTTCTGCTGTTCCAGAGACTAGGACAAGGAGCAATGGATTCAAACTGCAGGAAAGGAGATTCCACCTAAACCTCAGGAAGAACTTCTTGATGGTGAGAGCTGTCTGGCAGTAGAATATGCTGCCTTGGAGTGTGGTGGAGTCTCCTTGTTTGGAAGTTTTTAAATTGAGGCTGGATTGTCATCTGTTGGGAGTGCTTTGATATGGGTTGGACTGGATGGCCCCTGTGGTCTCTTCCAACTCCATGATTCTAGGATTCAGAAGACATCATTCAGTCCTATGGCCTTTAGCCATCACTCCCTGGTCTTCATCCTCTGCATCTGAGGAAGCTATTCGCTCTGTCTAATGATAGGGCCAGCCCTAGTGTAACCAAGCAGTCTCATATGTTCAAAAAAATCAGAAGACATACAGGAAAATAATCCAGTCAATCCAGATAATGGAATTAGTAACAGTGTGACTAGCCGTACAGTTCAGAGAACATGTACTTTAGTAATATACCCTGGCAATCTTGGGCTTTCTGCTTTATTTAATTTCTGTGTTCACCATCACCTGACATACAATACCATAAAAGTTTTTTGTTCGAGGCAGAACCTTAGCTCTGCATAACCCACATCCATTTTGAGCTCAGTGGAAACTAGCCACTTGAGAAGAAACTGGATAACAAGGATCCAGGATTTTTGATCTGTGTTCTGTATAAACAGTGGCTAGATTGCTGCAGGTAATGTACAAGACTAGCTTAAATACTTTATGACCTATGGATCAAGAATTTATTGCAGATTTTATGCTTCATGAACAAATGGTCGTTGATCAGGTAATTTTGTGATATCTTGGAATATGTACATCTGAATGAATGCCTAATATGCCTCTTCTATTCTTTTTATCTAGACTGAAGTTTTGTCTCAAAAAAACTTATCAATTTTACAGATATCATCCAAATACTCCATCTGTGTGCCTGCCTTCTTGTACATCTGCTCTTCCAAATGAAGGAAAACTGGTGCTTACATCAGCCATCCTCAACTGGAAGTGGATGTTCTGACATTCTTTATCGCCTTTAATTTTGGCATGGAATGTTTCTAATTGGGCCACAAGAGACATGGAGTATGGTCATCTGTTTTGGATTTCATTTGCTTGGCTAAAATAAAATTTGAAATTGCTAATCTGTGTCAAATGAGCAGTGAGTTGGTTGGAAATGTGTTTTATATTAATGGAATACTGTAGTTTGAGTTAAGGTTCTTCAAATTTACTTTGGATGATATTCATTTGGAGTAGCTCCAGGCACAGGCGATCTAGGATAATCTGAACTTATTCCAGTAGGGCCCTTGTATGTCCAGAGGGACACAATTAGTACAGATACCCAAGTAAAGATGTAACTATTATGGTGTCAAGGACTTGGTGATGAGGTTTTGCTTATTGAGTTGCTTGATTGAGCTTCCTGCTGCTAAAGTACTTGAAATGGGCATGAATTTTATACTGCCTCGATGACTTTTGATAGCATTATATTTTCATTTTCCTACACAGAATGAGCATTCCAAGTGAAGGGATTGGAAAAGGTTTACCCAATAGTGAGCAGAATTTTTTTTTTCTTTTTAAGGAATGTTTGGCTGATAGAGCCCCTAATACCCATATTCTCTTTTTCTCTACATTTATTTACAGAGGCCATTTCTGCACTACACTCTTATAGTGCAATTATTCTACTTTCAACTTCCTATGGAATCCTGGGGTTTGCAGTTTAGGGAGGGGACTCAAAGGAAACTGCTAACCCCAGGATTCCATAGGATGTTGAAAGTAGAATAATCATGCTATAAGAGTGTAGTGCGGAAATGGCCAGACACAGGATGGAAGGAAGGAAGGAAGGAAGGAAGGAAGGAAGGAAGGAAGGAAGTCAAACTATTTTGCTCCGAGCATGAAGAGTAAAATGTGCTAGTCTTGACATTTCTATCAAAAAAGTTATAATTCAATAACCCTAGAGAACATGTCTTATCTCTTGGCTTTTATGTTATCTGGTCTTAGACTCTCCATTTTGAAGCTTTGCAAGCCATGTCAGTGACTAGATACTTTGCATTTTGATCTTGTGACATTCAGGTAATGCACACTGGACTGCAGTTGGCCGGAAAAATGTTTAAAGACCATCAAGTTCAATCTTGCAATAACCCAGCAGCCATTCTAACTTCTGCTCCATGTGTAGTGTAGGAGTTACTTTTAGTTTTGAGTTCCAGTTTTATTTTTGGAGAAATCTACAAATGGTTTAGTGGTTTTCTGTCCATTTGATAGTCACAGATATTCCTCCAATGTCCTTGGAACTCTACTTTATTGCGATTGCTGAGAACCCACTCTTAATTGATCAATGCCTCATTGTTAAAATGGCCTAAGGAAGTGAACCAACGGCATACACATATTTAGCTGTGAATTACAGCCATGTAACTCAACAGGACTAGATGATAAATTCAAATTGCCTAGGATCAGGTTGCAGATTTGTATGATTATGTGTGATTATAACCTCCCAAAAACTAAATGTGTATTTCCAGGCTTTTTCCAGGCTTAGAAATATAAACCTTAGAAACTGATATTGCTAACTTTCTATATGAAGCAAACATTACAACCTCATAACTTTCTTTGGCTCTGTTTTCAATCCAACATTACATCCCTTGTCTGGGTACCTTTCCTATATATTCATTCACCTGACTGCTTGGTGTGGGGATAGCAGAGGGAGTGACTGGGAGGTCTCTGCCCTTCTTTGACTGATACCTAGGACACTAGGTGTTTAAAGCAGCAGGAAGGAAACTGTGTCCCTGGTGGCATTTTGAGGTCCCCAAGACCCCAGTACACACACAAAAATGAGGAAAAGTCAAATATACCCCCCAAATCCTCTTCCACACAACTACACCCTATGGGACCAATTTTACTATGTTTGATCTCTGGTTTACTTCCTGTTTTTTTTAAAAAGGACTTTTATGGGCTTGAAATGGTCCAAGGTGACAGTAAAAACATGATGAAATGGTTCTCATGCCTTTTATGGGTCTTGGGGAAAACTTTTAGCTGAAATACACACACACACACACACACACATACAGACACACAGACACACACACATGAATACATTATTGTCACTTCAAGACATTTCTGACATGGCCATCCTAAGGCAAACCTATCCTGGGGTTTTCTGGGACTGAGAGTGTGTGACATGCCCAAGGTCACCCAGTGGGTTTCCATGGCTGAGCAGGGATTGAACCCTGGTCTCCAGGTCATAGTCACAACACCATGATGTATACCTACATTAAAAAGATGGGAGCGTTGCAATGAGAAGATGCTTTCTAAGGTCTAAAGTGAACAATGCACTCTGTCCACCATAGCCATTGCCCATCCCTGATGTAAAGCTGCACTGAGCACTAGATGGAAACAACTGCATTTTTCTAAGAATGACAGGCATCCCCAGTAGCTATTTGGAAACCTTGATTTCACCACATCCAAAATCCACAAAATAGCAGTACCTTTTTCAGGCCAATGAAAATACATAAGGTAATCTTTCAAAGCTCCACTGCCTTTTTTAATCAGGAAAAGGTGTTAAAATGTCATACAGGACAGAGAGTCTCAAAATCCAGGCAATAAAATGTAAACTCCATTAGCAACAGAAAAAGTAACTTCATTTGAGATCCAGCCTGTCTCCCGCCTGTCTCCCAGTTCCCACATGATGAAAGAGGAAAGTGTCCTTTGCCTGTGTTGATATCCTTCCTGACAATTTTAACCGACCACAACAAGAACAACATCTTAGCACCCTGGTGGTGCAGGAGTTAAATGCTGGTACTGCAGCCACAACATTGTGAGTTTGATCCTGCAAGGCTGCAGGTTAACTCAGCCTTCCATCCTTCTGTAGTCAGTAAAATGAGTACCCAGCTTATTGAGGTCAATTAGTTTACAACATTGTAAACTGCTTAGGGAATGCTTAGCATTGATAAGCGGTATAGAAATGTAGCTGCTAACTGCTGTCTTGACCAACTGTAGGCCTGTGACTCTAACATTGTCTTTGTTTTTCTCCTCTATGATTTTTTAAACATCTTTGCTGAAGAAGAAGCCAGTGGAGTTCTGCAAGCTTGCAAGATGTATTTTGTGCATTTTCTTGGCCCAATCACTCTTTTGTGGATTGTTGCTGTATTTTGGTGTATGGCCAACAGTGCTACCTATGTTTTCTCCATTTCATAGTTCTGCTTGCATCATGCAGGATTTCAAGAACTGGGGCTGAGGCGGAGGGACTTCCTGCTGCCACTACTGCTTTGCTTGTTAAATCAAGGCAATTTGAAGGGGATATGAAGACACATGGAAATCAGAGTTGGAAGGGATTTTGTTAAACAGAACTCCAATGCAATCTTGATGGCATTGTTGGGACCAATAGAGTCTGATTTGGTTTATAATTTGTCTCAGACATGAAGCACATCTGAGGTGAAGTAGTTCAGTTTTGTTAGTCTACTGATGCACCTAATGGGAAGAAGGGTCTGACATTATCACCAGCACCCTCTCTGAGGGCTTCTTTTCTCTCTCCCCAGCATGGTGTAAAATTGCCCTTTTCTTTTCTACAGTGCACTTGGGACAGATGTTTTGAAAACTTTTAGCCTAAGTCATCTGGAACTGAACAGAATACATAATTTCTGGAATCAACAGGAAACAGGAATGTGAAAATGTATTACACTAGTTTTTGTCAGCATTCTACTGATATTCTCACCCCATTCCAAACAGCTCTATATTAGTTTTCAAGACTTTTGTTTCTTCCTGCCTGGAAATTTCTTATAATTTTGTGAGCAAATTTTAGCCTGGAAATGTACACATTTTTTCTCATGTGCACATCTTTATACACATTTTTCCATTCTTTAAATTGTGTTTAGGCACATTTTTCAACTGAAGGCATTTTCAGTTTTGCACATTTAGTGGTATATTGGTTATCTGTACATTCTTTCCTTCTAAAAATAGCACAAGCCTTGCAAATATAGGGATTTGTGAGACAAAGATGTGCCCTCTTACACCTAAGGAGGAGCAAAATAAATACTTCCATACAGAAATGCACATCTAATTATTTTTCCCCATTCCATATTTAAAACAAAACAAAACAGGAATGCCATCAGAGTTTGCAACAACCACTCAAAAAGCAAGCATTTTAGGTGACACTGGGAAGTTGCTTTCTTCAGGTGGGCGGAAGCTCAGTGTTCTTTTGAAAAACTTTGAACAGCTCACCCGCATTTCCCCAAAGCCTGCTGTTGCTGCAAGCATGTTGCTAATCTGAAAGCTCCCTGCCAATCTGGCAGAATACTCAGGAAAACTGAATATTGAAGAAAACTGAAGCATGGCTTGCAAGGCATGGTACCTTCAGGAGAACTGGCAGGAGACAATGACTGGGGTAACTGCAAGGCAGGCAACCATAGCAGAGTTTCATCAATACTTGTAAATCAAACCAGTGATGCAGAGAATGTTGCAAACAAGAGGTTTCCTTCCAAAGAGGCTAGCAGTCTATCCTTTGGCTCCTTTCTTGTTTTAACAGGCTCAGTTACATTGGCAGGGTATGAAAATTTGACTTTAGAAATTGGTTGAGGACAAGGTCAGAAGTCAAGAAGGAAATGTAAACAGCTTGGACTCACAGTAAGCTGGTTCCCAGATTCCTTGAGGTCTTTTGGTCCTTCTAACACTGCAGAAAGCATTTCCACTACAGAACTGGATTTCTTTCAAAACTTGAAGGTCCTGTAGTGGATGTGACCATCCTTCCTACCAGGCATATGGGTTCTAGAATCCTTATTAGCATCATGGTCAAATGTTAAGCAATGCCTAGTAATCTATATTCAGTAGGCCTAGTTAGACAGTTTGCTTTAGCTTAGTAGTTCAAAGATACAGATGTGGCTGGGAACAAAGTTGAGGAGTAAACCTTTCTGTTATCAACTTGCTGGGACTACTGTAACGGTAGTTTAGACTGTTGTAATTTGCTCCGCATGAGGTTGCCTTTGAAAAATGCTCAGAAACTTCAGCTAGTACAAAGAGCTGCAGCCAGACTGTTAACCCTGGGTCAGGTTACAGGGACCATACAGTTCTACTGCTACAACAGTTTCACTGGCTGCCGGTTTGTTTCCATACACAGTAAAAGTGCTGGCTATGACTTATAAAACCCCCTATGGCTTAGGCCAGGCTATCTAGCAGACTGTTTCCCTATATGAGCTGATCTAGGCCCTGAGATCCTCGAGTGACCCCTTTCTCTCAGTCCCATCACCATAACAAGCACAGTTGGTAGTGACACAAGAGAGGAATTTCTCCGTGCCTGTCTCTAGACTCTGGAACTCTCTTTAAGGGAGGGCAGAACAGCACTCTCCTTGATGTCATTCTGTCAGTAGGCAAAAACATTTTTATTCCAACAGGCTTTTAAAACAGAACGGTAACAGTAAAAATATGTAAGATACAACAAAATTGATCCTCAGTTAAATTCCACACTGCATGTGCATGAATACAGTTTAAAAGAACTTCCATAGGTACATACACATGCCAAATTTTTTTCTAATACAAAATTAATTTGTTTTGATTTCTTAATACTTCTTAAAATCATATAGTTTGAGTATTCGGTCTCTGAAGAGTTTTATATCATTAACATTTCTCATATAGATTACTGAGACTCCCTAATACCATAGTTTCTGATGACTATTATATGGGAACAGCTTCTATGACCACCGTCCCACCAACCAATAATCATTCAGTTGGGTTATTAGTGAATTCTGTGGCCTTTTAGATGTAATTGTAATTTAATGGGAATCATATTAATCTTCGTATGGAGTTTTTGTGATGGTAGCATGCTTATACCTTCTTGTAACATAAAGTTGCTGAATTGTTGTTAGTGTTGTTGTTGTTATTGTGTTTTGCGGTGATGAGAACCTTGAGTTGGACATCCATAGACAATAGCTGATTGTCACAAAGGCTATGTATGCCTATGGATACTAATTGCTGGGAAACACAAGTGGGAGCGCAGTTGCCTGCGATGAGGTTCTCATAGACAACTGCTTGGCCACTGTGTGAAACAGTATGCTTGAAAAAGGTTGACAAGGTAAGAGGATTGATTAGAGGGTCTTTGAGAGCATGGAAAGACCTTGGATCTGATGCATCACATGGAGGTACTTCCAGTCTACACAGTTCCTCAAATAGGCCACTATATCTTGAGCATTCAGATCAGTCAAACCTCCTGCCTGGAAGTGCTCTTGTTGAGACTAGGTCAGTTAACAAAACATCACTCATCCTTGACTTGACTGTGGATGAAGGAGCTGACTAGGTATGTTTAACTGAGACCCTGACAGGGGAGCTGGGTGGGCCAAACTTACCTAGCTTTGCTTGCCAGGACATTCAGTGCAGGAAGATGATGATGCAGTTATCCATATCTATCTTTCTTACCAGAGCACCAACTCATCTAGGAGTTAGAGGCATGGGGTTGGAGCAGTTACTGAGTCAGGCAGACCAAACAGAGGTGTTAGTAGACATCTGTGAACTCTGTTGCCCAACAAGCCCAACAGGGATGTTGTTGGACTTCTGTGAATCCTGTTACCTGACTGAACAATATTGGCAAGTCCCTTAACAGTTGTCCTGGGAGACTCCAACATTGTGCAGGAGCTGCCTTGGTGAGGCCAGCTCTGGACTTCATGACAACTTACAACTGTGGAGTTGGCTGAGTATACCATTTACATAATGTTGCTGGAAACACTCTTGATCTGGCTTTGATATAGGGTGGAGTACAAGTGAACTGATCACGAAGAGGGTAAACATAACTCTGTTGCCATAGAATGATCACTCCTTGATGAAATTTGGATTGGCTCTGACTAATTTTCTCTGTGAGGGGGTCTGATTAAGATGATCCTCTCTTATAGAGTTATAGAATCTGATTTATCCCTGAAGGCTTTGGGAAATTTTCTAGTTGGCATGGATGGGGCTCCTGATGATGCTGTTTTTCCACGATGGAATGGTAAGATGAGTAGGAGTATCAACACGATTGCCCTGAGGTGTCTTCTCTGGCTCTGTAGAATTCAAAGAACTTACTGGTTTTCAGAGGTGATTCAATCAATGAAGCACGCTGAACAGCTAGGTCACAGGAACAAAAAGTCTTAGTTCAAATGTGACTGAAATCTTCATGTGTTGGAGACAAAAGAAAGATTCCTTCCCTCTCACAGTTGCATTCTCACTGAATCATCCCACCATGGATTTTTTGCCTCTGTATTTTTATCACACAATATTTTTTCATTGTATTTTTCTTATAATGTCTTTTTATATTCTAAGTTTGCCAGAGATCATTTGTTATAGGGCAGCATATAAGTAATGTGAAAAAATGAATAAGAAATTCTAATGAGTTCTGTTTCGGTTATGGATAGAAAGTAAATAATAATATATTGAGTCAAGGTCATTGGATGATTTTTAGTAGATCAGTAGAGATTTTCATCTGTGAGTTGTTTGATGATAGAAAAAAAGATGACAGGTGGTTAAATCTTTGACTTATGGTATAGATTTCTACTTACACATGGAGATGTTTAGCTCATTGTGTAATGGGTTAAAGGGTCCACCCTTTGAGCTACCATTTTGTATTCGGCTCTACCCATCATATCATTTTGTATCTGGCTTGTTCTAGTGTCCTGTTTTGACTGAACTGCAACATAACAGCAGATATGAATTGTAACAATGACACTAAAAGAATAGGCAATGACAAGAAAGCTAGAGTCCGGTCCTGTAAGGCTTGGCCAAACTTTGATTTGTATTTGGTTTGATTGGAATCCTGGTATCCTTGAGTCCTAATCCAATACTCAAAGCACTATATCATGCTGACTGTCACCATGTTTAGCTATGAGCCTATCATTTTGGCATACAACTAAAAGAAGAGGGCCATATATCAGTAGGACCCCTTAACTCAGAGAACACATGGTTTGGATTCTGATGGTGCCAATTTCAATCTACAGAATCTCTATTTAGTCTGTAACATCTAAATACCTTCTTTTGCCAAGATCTTAGAGTGTCACTGATGATCAAAAAAGACTGCAGTGTGCTAAATTGCCCAATGGTCTAGCTCACTACATGGCAGCCTTCTATGTGCATCCTTCAGCCATGGAAATGACACATGAAATACATGCTTTGTCTTATACCATATGAAAAACAGCTACCGAATCATGCTAACAGCTCACTGCAGTCTTGAGTTAAGAAATATATAACTGACTTGCTGTTTGAAACTGATAAAATGGTGCTTCATAATATTTTGAGGACTGAGCTACACTAGGCCAGGCTGAAATTTCAGTGAAACCTCTTCCCATTGAATTGAGAGTAGTGTTTGGTTCATGTGGAACATAAAAGAGAAGGCAAGAACTCCATTCTCTGATATTTCTTATTTGAGCTTTGGGATGGAATTTAATGAAGGATGTTATCCATCATAGGAGAGAAGTTCTGCAGTAGTCTTTCAAGAACAGTCAATGTAGGGCAAAGGACATGATTAGTTTTCAAATGGAGCCTGGTAAATTTATGAGTACTCTTAGGTGATGTGTTTTTAATCTGACGCTTCAGCAGTTGCCTGAGACTAGGAAGTATTTTTTTTAAGCTCTCACAATCCTCTGAAACAGCAGAGGTGGCAACCAGTAAAAATGGAAAATTGAAGTAGACAGGGGTGAATTATTAATCTTTCTGTTATTCATGGTTTACAATGCTTCAGCACTATTGTCCAATGACATTTTTATAAACTACTCATCTTGGCTCAAGCACCAGTAAGTTGGTAAGGTGCTTAGAGAGGAATTCTTGATAACAGCAATCCACAATGGAACCAATTACTTAGAGAGATTTGGAACTTTCCATTGGACATCTTCAAAGAGAACCTGGGTGGCCATCTATCTGGGATGCTCTAGCTGTGGGTTTCATTCAATGAGCAGGAGTTTCAACTGGAGAGCATTTAAGCCCCATCAAACTCTGTGATTCTATGACCACTACAAATTTTGGCCTCAGCAAGGTGGGGAGAGTGGGTGGAATATTTGCACTCATCTTTGGACAGCGAAATGTCTTGGGCCAGCACTTCATGTAGGACTATCACAGTTGCATATTTTTTATGGGGGGTGGGCAGTACAATTCTATATGGTTTCTAAAAATGCAATGTTAAAATGCACCAGAGGGAAAATTTTATACACCACTTTAAAATTCTTGAATGGATTTCTGGGTTTAATGGTGGACTTCCGGGTTTAATGGCAGGGCGATAGGCAGTTTAGTGGCATCTCTTGCTGCTAACTGTCACCCTGTGCAGTTTAACCAGCTCGATTAATATGCTGGCCAGTAAACTCCCCCCCCCAGTAAAGGGGGTTCAGAGGGACTCACAGGGGACCTGAATCAGTCTTTGAGAATCAACATAAGTTGGATCAGAAAAGACAAGGAAGAGTGTGGAGTCAAAGAGTTACCATGACTGTGCTGGAAGGCAGCTGATCATTGGATCAGCACAAGTGACACCAAAACTTTATTAAAAATAAGTAAGTAAGCTTTCAAGTTCAGATTAAAGAAAACAGACTCTTGACTGGTCTAGAGAAACCTCGACATGAAGAGACTTTGCCAAACTTTAAACAAGATTTTTCAAGAATAATGAACACTGAGACTTTGTTTATTTAATCATTAGCTACTTGAAAAGCGACAGATTTACGGACCTCGAGTTTCTCAGCCTGAAATGCTTAAGTGACTTAAATGTTTAAAAATCCATGGGAGCTTTAAAAAAAAAAGAGAAAAAACAAAAGAAAGAAGATATAATTTGTGAGAAACTCTGATACTAAAAAGCAGTTTCATATAAATATATATACCCGGCTTGAGCTTGCGAAAAGAAAAAATCCAAATAAACTTTGCTGAACTCGCTAGGGAAGAAGACAGAGAAGAGGATAACAAACCAGTGGGCAGTATAACAGAAGGAACAGAAAGAACAGGAATTAAAAATTGACTTTTAAAAGACAACTTGCTGAAAGGGGCTGGAAGTGACCAGGGGAAATAAAATCCTATACCAAGAAGGGAGCAGAGCAGAGACAAGCGAGGTGCAGCGGGTGGAGAAAAAGTCTGTAAAATAAAAGAGACAGAAATAGATTGGATATTGGATACTTTCAGGCTTCTTGGAACTGTTTTTAATGGTCGGACTTGAGGATATTTAAATAGCTTCTTTGAGGATATAAAAGAACAACGGGACTAAAGGATACATATTAACAACTGGGAGAAGTACCAGTTAAAGACAGAATGGGGCAAAGACAGCACGAACTAAATAACCTCACACGGGGAAGACAAATGCAAAGCAAAAAAATACTGGAAAGATATACATAAAATAATAACTGAAATCTTACAGATAAATATTCCAGTGTCTCCTGAATTTTTTCTATTAAACATGTTACATGAAATAGATAAGGTGTCAACAGTGAGGTACTGGAGGGCAATACTGTTGGTCACTGCGGCAAGAATAGTATATGCTAGATACTGGAAAAATAATGTTACTCCAGAAACAGACGAATGGTTAATTAAACTAATGGAATTCATGACATAAAATAACTTTACTTTTGCATTAAGGGGAGAAATACAAGGGAAAAATGAGAGAGAAATGGCTCCAATCAACAATTATTTGAAGCAAAGCTGGGCACTGTAAAAAGTTCCAGAACAGGAAGAAGCAATAAGTGAAATCATAGAGAAATGGAAATAGGGATGGTAATTAAGCAAGAAGCATGCAAAATATGAGATTTTATAGTTTTTCTTGAGTTGCTGGCAAGCCATCAAAGTGATATACAGATATAGAGGAAACTTTAAGGCATACAAATGTCAACCAAGCTAGAGAATGTAGGAAGTGGATATTATATACTTAGACTATAGATAAGGACTAATTAAAGATAATAGGTAAATCTTTGCAAATGTAAATAGAAGATCCTTGTTGAAACTGTACTATAATAGAAACTAAAGATATTAGAAGAATTGTATTTTAGGAAAAACTGTAAATCAAATATTGCTATTATTGTTGTGTAATTATAAATAATGAAGATGTTAATAAAAATAATTAAAAAAATAAAATTCTTGAATGATTGGCAGTATTAAAATATGATGAATAAATAGCTGTTATCATGGAATGGATGGGGTTGATAGATGTTTACTAGTCTAGTCTAGTCTAGAACACAGGCTAGAACTTATTTGAAAGCTTATTCTGTAGCAGTAGAGGCAGCAAAGGCAAATTTCTTTTCTGTCTCTATTGTGTCTACCGAGAGCCAACTGGCAGAGCTGTTTCCAGTGATCAGGGGTCTTTTATATTCAGATCCAAGAGAGGAAAATCTAGACCATTCAACAGCCTGCTGTGAACAATTTGCCTGGTACTTTACAGATTAAATCACCTGGATCTGCTCTGAGTTGGATGCCATGATTGATACAGATCTTGTGGATATAACTCTGGCCTCTGCTTGATAATAGATACTTTTCAATTTGTACAGCCCGAGGATGTGGACAGGATCCTTGGTGATATGAGAGCCACCACATGAGTGCTAGATCCTTGTCCTTCCTGGCTTATTAAAAAAGCCAGAGAGGGACTGGCCGAGTGGGTAGAGAGTATAGTTAATGCCTCCTTGATACAAGGTAAAGTTCCAGCTTGTCTCAAGAAGGCTGTTACAAAACCACTACTAAAAAAGCCATCCCTTGATCCCACTTTTTTGGATAATTACTGTCCTGTCTCTAATATTCCATTTCTGGGCAAGGTTCTGGATCATGTGGAGGCCTCTCAGCTCCAGGGTTTTCTGGATGAAATGGATTATCTAGATCCATTTCAATTTGGTTTCAGGCTTGGCTATGGGACTGAGATGGCTCTGGTTGCTTTGGTGGATGACCTACACAGGGAAGTAGACAGGAAGAGTGTGTCCCTATTGGTTCTGCTGGACCTTTCATACCATTGACCATGGTATCCTTCCGGGTCGCTTTACAGGGATGAGACTCAGGGCCACTGTTTTACAGTGACTCCATTCCTTCCTGGAGGGTCGAACCCCAAAGGTGTGGGGGGGACTCCTGCCCAACCTCCTGCCCTTTGGCCTGTGAGGTCCCTTAGTGTTCAATCTTGTTCCCCATGCTATTTAACATCTACATGAAACTGCTGGGAGAGGTTGTCTGGAGTTTTGGGTTTTGGTGTCATCAGTATGCAGATGACACCCAACTTTATTATTCCTTCCCACCACAAGCCAAGGAAGTTGTTTTGGTCCTAAACCAGTGCCTGATATCAGCAATGGACTGGATGAGGCCAAACAAATTGAAACTTAATCCAGACAAGACAGAAGTGCTCTTTGTCAGTAGAAAGGCAGATCAGGGAATGGGGATTCAGCCTGTGTTAGATGGGGTTACACTACCTCTGAAGACACAGGTTCACAGCTTGGGAGTGCTCCTGGATTCAACTCTGAGCCTGGAAGCCCAGGTCTCAGCGCTAGCCAGGAGTGCATTTGCACAATTAAGGCTTGTGCGCCAGCTGTGCCCGTTCCTTGAGACATCAGACCTGGCCATGGTAACACATGCCTTGGTTACATCCTGGTTGGATTACTGTAACATGCTTTACATGGGGCTGCCTTTGAAGAGTGCTCAGAAACTTCATCTGGTTCAAGCAGCTGCAGCCAGGCTGTTAACTGGAGCTGGTTATAGGGATCACACAACATCCCTGCTGCAAGAGCTCCATTGGCTGCCGATTTGTTTCCGGGTACAATTCAAAGTGCTGGTGATGACCTTTAAAGCCCTACACAGCTCAGGTCCAGGTTATTTGAAGAACCATATCCTCCCCTACAAACCAGTCCAGATGTTGAGATCTGTGGGAGAGGCACTTCTCTCTGTTTCACCACCTTCACAGGTGCATTTGGTGGGAACATGGGAGAGGGTGCTCCTAGGCTCCGGAATTCCCTGCCCAAAGAGGTTAGACTGGCACCCTTCCTGTCTACCTTCAGGGGATCGCTAAAGTCATTCCTATTCTGGCATTAACATTTAATATGTAATTTGTATATAGAATAGTGTTGGTTATTTTAATTGCTATTTGTATGTTGTTTTTAATATGTATTTTAACATTGTTTTAATCATTATTGTTGTTTAATATGTGTTTTAACTTTTGTACACCATAGTTTTAACTATGTTTCTTTTAAGTTTGTAAGCTGCTTTGAGTCCCCTCACAGAGAAAAGCGGGGTAGAAATAAAGATGATGATGATGATGATAAGAGTTCCCATATTCCTGACAGCTGGTAGGCAAAATTTTCTGGCTTGATTTAGATATTATCATGGCAAAGTAAGTGCCCCACCTATTGACCTCCAAGGTAAAATGGCAGTAGATCCTCTTCTGAAGGCAACCCTTCCCTCTAAATCCTTTTGTTGTCTCTACTGTGATGACTTATAGTATGGTAGAGGCAGCTCAGTGGATAGGATTTGGCCCTGAGGCCCCCAGCTACTGATCACTACTGCAGAAAGTATCTCAGTGGCTGAGCAAAACTTATTTTCTAGTAGATGCATCAAGAAAGAATCACTTGTATGTCAGTCAGCATATTTCATTTAAGCCTTCCGAAAAGGAACATAATGTCATTCAATGTCAAATTCACATAAAATCTCTCCCACTTCTCTCAACTCCATCGCTACCACTAAGGAGACAAGCTATGCCTCAGTTTCTTCCTGACAATACCTGTCATGCTCTGAAAACTTGGACTGGCAACCCCGATGGCAGGCTGATCTCTTCATGCAAATATGAAAATGGATGCATTCCTCATCTTCCTTTCTCAAGATGCTCATGGCAATAAGACGTGACCAGCTCCAACCAGCCCATCTGTAAATAAATAAAAGAAGACATCAGCTTAGATTATGCTACTTCTGGCCAGCAGCTATCAAAATGTCAGTGACCTAACATGTTTGCTTGGTGCGGAGGAAAGTCACGACAGCCCAGATAAACTGTATGTCATTTGGAACGGCAGAATGAATTTCACACTCTCTGTGTATACAGAGGATGAGAAGAGATTAAAATAAGAATCCACACAAGATTCACTATGGTCATGATATGGAAATGTGTGAAGAAATGGCACAGGTGAGTTGCGACAAGCTTCAGTCAAAAGAATGGGCCACACTAGGGTAAAATATGTAACTGTGAAACATCAAAGTAATATATGCAGAAGAGTGTGTGTGTGTGTGTGTGTGTGTGTGGTGTCTCAGACAGGCCAGGCAGAGCTGATAATGATTAGCAGGCTGTAGAATCAGGGCTTTCACTTACAGCAAGGAGCAAGGGATTGAGAGAGCAGTCCCAAAGCAAATCTGAATCAAGTCAAAAGTCTAGAGTTCTGAGAATATCCAAATCCAAGGGGGCAAACCAGAATTGTAGTCACATGACAGGCAAAGGTCCAACAGGAGACAGGGTTCTTGGCTCGGAAGCAAAGGACAGATGCAGGGTTCCAACCACCAAGAAGGGCAGTTGTTAACCCTGGTGAGTAAAGTCAGATGTCCTTATTTATAGCCTAATGATGCTGACACAGTCCGCTCTCATTAGGGCTCATTTGGTACATAAACGAGCTGAACACCCAAGACCTTCTTTCTCTTGTGGCCATTCTACCAAGGTAGGTACCTGTGCTGATTCTTTCTTTGACCTCTGTTGCTGCTTCTGTTCCTCTTGCTCTGGCCCTGGCTGCTGTTTCTCTAGGTTATCTTCTGCCTCTGAATCGACAGCATGACAGTGTATGTGCATGTACTCTGTGAAAGATTTCATGAAATGAACTGTCTACCCCATAAAGGAAGCTCTTTTTTTAAACTGAAGCTAATAACAGATATACTGTAAAATTATGTAGCATAGCACTACATATTTATATCTGTTTGATCATCTTCCGTGGCTCTCTCCTGAGATATTGGGATCTGTAGTTTGGCAAAATATTTAGAGTTTTCTTTTGAAGAGTTCTGTTGCCTTCCAGAAATAGCTGGTAACACCATTGCTCTGGCACAGTGAATCCACTCTGTTTTTTTATGGGACCTATTCCACATTTTATAGGAGCTAGCCAAGGTATTGAAATCAAGGAATAGGGTTCAGCACCTCTGATAGCTCCCATAAAACCTATAGTACCTCCTGTAAAATCCAGAATAGCCTGTGTGAAACCTATCATGGATTCACTGCCTTGATGCAGTAGAACCACCAGTCATGTCTATTGTACTCCCCTAAGCTGCAGAATCAACTGTACAGTGTTCATCAACAGCAATATACCCCTCTAGCAAAGAATTCTAAGTACCTACAAACTATAGTTATAGAAGGGAGCGATGGTGATTAAAGTACTACTAAATTGATCTAATAGTGCAATATAGATCCACTCCTATACAGAGACATAGTACAGTCTTGAGCTGATCAGAAGTCTGCTCCTAGAATTTCCAGGGCCAAAGACAGTGCTCTGAGGAGTCCCAGCTAAATCTACTGCACAGGTCCATTTTGAATGGATTGTCAGATCACAGGGATAAGCAGCATTTATTTGATTTCTATCCAGGTTTTCTCCCAGTCTAATTAAAAACATGGCAAACAAAAAGAGGGCAGTAAGGTATAAATGGCATTTTAAGCAGTTATAATATTAATAGTCAAGTTATCATGCAATATTAAAGAAATATTGAGTTTAAAACATTTTTAAAAACATAGAGCAAAAACATCAAAAATACTGCACACATCAGTTCAAAGCTGTTTTCATAGGCCATTTCTGCACGATGGAGCTCTTGCAAGTCATCCCATTGCAGTCCTGGCAGGGAAAGGAGCATGACGGGAATACTCTCCTCCCTGCGGAAGGAAGCATGATGGCCATGCCTCTTCCTTCTGCAGTGCAACCAGGCATTTCCCAGGCTGAGCTGGGGAAGGAAGTGTCGCCATCACACTTCCTGCCCTTCTGCAGGTCAGGTAGGTACAGGAGCATTACACAATCATGGGCACTAAAAAGATGTTATCCATTTAACAAATACCCCATAAATGCAAAGCATTGGGAAGGCATGGCAGTGGGCTGGTGATAATGTAGTGCAGAAGCACAAGCAGCTGCCCGCTACCATCCTGTCCCCATAGCGGGACAGCTGCATCATGTGGAAATGGTCATAGAAGCTTCTCAATTGCTGAATGCCTGATTGAATTAGGAAAGTCTTAGTCTGCTGGCAGAAGGACAATAGGAAGAGGACTAGGCTGGCCTCCCTTAGAAATGGGTTCTACAGCCTGAGAGCAACCACTGAGAAGGTCTTCTCTTGTGGTATGGAGAGAAGGCCTTCTGAAAAGATCTCAGAGTCTAGGAAGGTTTGTACAGGAGCATATGGTTTTATATCCTGGATGCAAGTCACATAGGCTTTCAGTAAACATTTATGTCCTATCATTTGGTCCCATGGGATCAACAAAGCAGGTTAGAGATATTGACTGATATTGAAATGATATTCAGTCAATAAGATCATTAATATATATCAAATAACTAATCCAAATACTAGAAGTACAGAATTGGGACATGGTAGTTTTGTAGAGAGAATAAACTACACCAATTCAAAGATGCTACACATTGTCAAAGTCTTAACAACAGAGAAAACCAATAAAGTTGGGATAAAGAAGAGACACAGGGAAGGGAATTTCAGAACCTCGATTTCTTAACAGAAAAGGACTTGTCAAGCATTCCAAACAATCAAAACTCTGATGGCAGTGGGACACAAATCACTGTGTTAAAGCACACTGGGTACAACAAATGATTTGTGGCATCAGTCCAGGAGTATAGAAATTAGACTACTTGTTAGACCATTATAAACAGAGTGCAATAGATTTTAAATAGTTTGACTAGGCTTCCCTTCCCTACTTACAATTTGTTACTAATAACATACTGAAATAATAGTTCTATTGATAAAGGAGAGGGAATCATACACCTATCCAGATTTTGGAAGACTGGAACGATTACTGAAGAAAGTTAAGGAAGAAAGTGCAAAGGCAGGTTTACAGGTGAATGTTAAGAAACAAAAATAATGACCAGAGATGATTTACATAACCTTTAAGCAGATGATGAAGACAATGAAATACAGTCAGCCCAGCTGGGGCTGGGGCTCAGAACCCTCACAAATGTGGAAAAATCACAAATATCAAAATGTGTGTGTATCTATAGGAAGGAAGACAAGAGATATTAGTGGAATGGACACCCAGGGTCCAAACTAGGTCAGGAAATGGGGGTGGCGTAGAATGGTGACTCTCCACTTCCTCTCTCTCACACCTATCTCCTTCCTTGGGGGGCATTGGGAGAAGATTTGTGGTGCTCAGCAAACAGGCTGCAATCCATCCTTAGCTGGCTAGGCAGTGGCTGATGGGGGAGGAGCACCAGAGGATGGGTTTTAAAGGGTTGCACAGCCTGATCAGAGCCATTGACAGAGAAGGTTCCCCTGGAAAAGAAATGCCTGTGGGGGATGTGAGGAGGGAAGCAGAAGTTGGAGAAACTGGTAAATAATCAAATCTGAGTAAGTCAAACTCACAAATGTGGAGGGTTCATTGTAGTTCAAGATTTTCCGTAACCTTTGCTCACTCATTAATCAGAATGACTGCAATCAATAAATCAGAAGAAGACTAGAAGCTGGAAGAGCAGCTACAAAGGAAATGGACAAGATCCTCAAGTGTAAAGATGTATCATTGAATACCAAAGTCAAGATTATCCATGCCATCGTACTTCCAATTTCTATGTACGGTTGTGAAAGCTGGACAGTGAAGAAAGCTGACAGGGAAAAAACAAAAAACAACTCATTCAAAATGTGGTGCTTGAGAAAAATTCTATGTATATCATGGATTACTAAAAAGACAAATGAATGGATCCTAGCACAAATCAAGCCTGAACACTCCCTAGAAGCCAAGTTGGCTAAACTGAGGCTGTCATATTTTGGACATATCATGAGAAGACCTGACTCACTAGAAAAGACATAAATGCTTGCTAATGTAGAAGGCAGTAGGAAAAGAGGAGGACCACATTCCAGATGAATAGACTCAATCCCTGAATCTGCAAGACTTGAGCAAAGTGACTGCTGGTAGGGTGACTTGGTGATTGATGATAGAGTGACATGAGGTTGCTATAAGCCCAAGCCAAATTGACAGCAGTTAACAAGTCTCAGCAGTTCTAGCCAGCATGGCTAACAGTGAGGGGTTCTGGGAGCTGCAGTCCAATTATGAAGGGACACATGTTTCCCAGCTCTGGGTTTAAAGATACTGAAGAAGATTCACGAGTTAATGTTAATATAATTATGTTATATGTGGGAAATAACATTTCTAGTACTTGTTATAGTTGATGAACAATATTGGTAAACATTATTTGGAGCAGTTTTAAAAGATCCAGAGGCAAAAGTCTTGCATCACAATAAGATGAGAGTTCTACTCAGGATTTTATTTAATTATAGGACTGCAGTCCTGTTATCTTCTTTTCATGAAAACTAGACAAACAGGCACCTGTAATTGTGTGAGTGCATGGTTTATAAGCCAAGTTCTTGTCCAGACCATTACAGTGTGCCAGAATGTGAGGGTAAACCTGGAGTGTCACTTAGAGAAATCCAATAATCCCTCTGGACTTTGATTTCAGCAGGTTAGAGGTATATTGGTCACTGAGGGGGAAGGGGGGAATATCTTTTCAGGCTGGAAATTGGTTAAGGAATAGGAAGAAAGCGAAGCAGAAATGACATTCTCATGAGCTGGAGTTGATGTGACGAGTTTGGGTCAGGTGGAATGTGTCTCACTGTATCTTTGCAGCATGAAGCTGACATTTCTCTGATGCTACTGCAAATTTAAAGTGGCATCCACTTATTTTCTACAATGATGGCTGGAAGTTTCCAGCTAAATGTTGGCCTCAGCTGGTAGAGAGTAAATAGGAATATACGTTAGAGTATTCCTGAAGTAGTGAAAGCCAACAGTTGAGTAGTTACAGTATAAAATCTAAACATCAACAGTTACTCTTTTTGAGGACATCCAGAGAGGCAAGTCTCATCTATCTAGGCAATTGGTTCTACTCCCAAACTGTTCTTATTGTCAAGAAGTTCCCTCTGAAATCTACCCTCTTGTAAATTAAAACCATTAGAATTGGTCCTACCCTCTGGGACAGTGGAGAACATATCTGACCCCTCCTCTCTGTGATAGCCCTTGAAGTATTTAAAAAATGCAGCCATGTCATCCCTCAGTCTTCTCCTCACCAAGCTGAACATGCTCAGCTCCTTCCACCTTTCCACGTATGTTTTGTTCTCTATACCTCTCTTAAACTTTTTTTGACTTTCTCTGAACCTGCTCCAACTTGTCAACGTCTTTCTTAAAATGAGGCACACAGAACTGAGCACAGTATTCCAGATGAGGTCTGACCAGTTTAGAATATAGTGGGACTATTACTACTCTCAGCTTGGAAACTATGCTTCTATTAATGCAGGCTAAAATACCTTTTTGCCTTCTTTGCTGCAGCATCACACTGCTGGATCATATTTAACATGATCAACAACTGTAAACCCAAGGTCCTTTGCACATGTAGCACTACTGAGCCATGTATCCCTGATCCTATGAATGTGCATTAGGTTTTTATGGAATGAAGACAAAAGGTACTACATGATTTAAGAAACAAATAAACAAAACAGGTCTCAGCCCTGAGGAACCTACAGCATAAAATAGAGTGGGAGGAAGACCAAAAATGTAGTAGACAGACAAGGGTGGTAAGAAAGGAACATAAGCCAGTACAGCTGGTAGAAATACAAAGACGTATTTGCAAATGTTCTGGTCCCTTATTTGAAAAAGGAAGTCTCAACATCTTGAGCTATGCCATCAAAAATGTCCAGCACATCTGTGAATTTACTATTATTAGCAATATTTCATTTGATTTTTTAAAAAAGATTATATTGCTTATCATATTAATATAGTGTTACTGTTGATACTGGTGCTTGAGGTATCTGGTTTGAATAGCTGATATTCTGTCTGTTTCTTGGGCATGTCCCTGAATGCTGTGTCTGTTCTCTGTCTTGATATTAATAAAGGTTGATGTCTAAATCTTTTTTTTTCCTACCAGAAATGTCTGCTTGCTCTGCACAAATCTTATTTTCTGTTTATAGTTTGTTTATTTGTTCTATCTGCTTTCATGTTTAATTTTAAAACAATAAAGAAGAAATAGCAAGCACCGAGTATTCCTTCGTACTTCTGGAAATTTGTCAGAACAAGAACAGTGACAAAAAGTCATATCTTTGTCAGTGGGGAGGGCACTGCTTTGATCCCAAAGTTGCTGATGATTTTTGCATGGAATACAATATTGTTAGTCCTTCCCTAGAGTAGACCCACTGAATCAGTGAGATTTACCTACATGTTGGCTCACCATTCAACAACTGTTTCAGTATTTCTATCTAAATAAGACTAATCAATAGGATGCTGGCATCCATCAAAACCCTGTTATGAAATTTTCTCAAAGGAGTCCCAAAATATGAAAAATAATTTTGAAATGTGCAAAACCCCTTGTAATCTCACCCAACAGGGAGAAAACATTTTGATATTTTTCATTCTATGCATGCAAGAGTGAAATAAGTGAAGGTTTACCTTTGCCAGCAGGTACGCAGACTTCAGCTGTGTTACTCTGATTTCCCAGATCAATAATGCAGAATCCAAATATATGGAAGAACTTCAATTGTAAGCAAACACACTATTATTATGAGTCCAGGGGACTCAAAGGCATTCAGGTTCCTCTCTGAACCGGTGCACAGGTGGAGGTGGGGACTTGTGTTGATCTTAATTATTGTGGCTTGTTCCCTTGCCTTTGGCTTAAAATCTATGTAGTGGAGGTGAATGGAATTGTAAACAGAGGTGTCTATAAGATACATTTGCAGACATGTAATGGGTTGTCATGTAGAAGATGGAGCATAATTGTTTTCTTTTCTTTTTTTTTTTTTTAGAGGACAGGACTAGGGTGAATATTGCAAGCAATCAGATTTTGGTCAAACATTAGGAAACACATCCTAATTTATGCAATTTGATAGTGGCACAAGTTGTCCTGGGGACTTGTGGACTCTCCTGTGGCAATATTAAGCTGAGGCTGCACAACCATCCATCAGGGATACTCTAGAGCTTGGAAAAATTACTTTCTTGGACTATAACTCCCAGAATCCCTCTTTTCCCAAGCTCTAGATGCCTTAGTTGACTCATTTACAGCAGTTTCTGCACTGAATAGATATTGGATTATATGCTCTTACAGCTCCTTTTTAATTCTAAAATCCTATTGTTCTACTATGATACTGTGTGGTGTACTGCAATCACAAAGAGTTATCTGGAAAAAAGACTTCCTAGGGGACATTTTTTTTATTCTGTGTGTGTGTGTGTGTGTGTGTGTGTGAAGACATCTGTGCCTCAGAAGTAGTGCAGCCTCAAGATATCGAACACAGACTTCATCTAATTTCTTTGAAATGTTTAACTTCTTAGCACATTCTTCTTTGTCACACAGCAGAGGAGCCTAATCAGGAAAAAAAGCTTCTATACAGAGTTGGCCGAGCAGAGTGTGAAAGAACAACATGACTGTCAATTAAAAGTAGCTTTATGTGGCCATTTTCTCCAGAGAAAGAGAGAGATAGAGAAAGTGTAAGAGAGAACTATACACTACAGGTCTCATATAATCTCACTCTGTTCCTCTCATTCCCTTGACACAAAAATATCCTTTACCTTCAAGGTATGACTTCGCAGTCTTTTCACACCTGATCTTTCTCTTGCCCATGATTCTGACCCATTGTCCGCTGCTAGCATCAATTAAACTAGAGCCATGCTCAAATATCCATGCGGTACCCCTTGTCTCTTCCAAGCTTCCTTCTTTGTTCAAATCTCTGATGAAAATTCTCCACCATAGTAAGAAGCCACCACCCTTTAGGTGACATACACAGGTGTAACTGGGGTTATATCTTTGTGTGTTCTTTTTTAGATCACTATGGAAGGAGAAATCCCATACTTCCTTCTGCAAGGCTCTCACTTTGGTATGTAATAACAGCCAGGGCCAGCTGGATACAGCTATCTCCTCAGTGAGTGATCACTTGTGGGAACACATTTGGGTTTGTTCCAGTTGCTGTTGAGTACTAAGGTAGGAAGAAGGAGATTTATGCTGGGGAAAGAAGGAACAGCCTCTTCCATCTCCCCCTCCACCTCGTCCATAAGTATGCCAACAGTGACTTATGCTTTACCAGCACAAGGTGGGATTCCAGTCAATGCCTCCCAAGACTGATGAGCATCCTCATCCTCACTATCATCGTCACATAAGAATCTACAGCCAAGATTCTGCATTGTGCTTGCACAGTTCAAATCTACAGTCTTGTGTTTATATAGTGGTTATACGATGCTACTGACAACCAGCTTTGTGAAACTGATTGCGTAGCTGCTAGTGTGCTTGCCTATTGTCTCAATGTGCAGTGAGGGATACGCAGTGGCTGGGCATTTCTGCACAACACTGTTACAGTGCTATTATTCCACTTTCAACATCTTGTGGAATCATGGGGCTTATAGTTTACTGAGGCCAAAGAGCTCTCTGACTGTGAATTCTAAATGGCCCTCCCTAAATTGCAAACCCCAGGATTCCATAGGATGTTGAAAGTGGAATAATAGCACTATAACAGTGTAGTGCAGAAATGCCTACTGTTTCTGCAGTCCTAGTAACAAGAGGTACATTGAAGGTACTGACAAATAATAAAATACCATCCAAGAATGCAGAACTGACTCTGTAGTGGTTGCACTTGTGGAACTCTGCTCGCATAACAGTAAACTGAATATACTTTTTGCATGATGAGCAGAGTACATTTGCATGAGTGAGGGAACTTGTGCACCTGTACGACCGGAACAAGATTCAGGTCAAGGCATGCTTCTGTTATTTGCATTTATCTTCCCTACATCCTTTGGCCATTTCTGCCTTACACTGTTATAGTGCTATTATTCCTCTTTTATTATCTTGTAGAATTCCGGGGTTTACAGTTTACTGACGCCCAAGAGCTCTCTGGCAGAGAATTCTAAATGCCCCTCAGAGGCGTATGGACGGGAGGCCAATGAGGGTAGTCTGCCCCGGGCAGCAATTTTTGAGGGGTGCCCCGCATGATACAGCCATGCCCCCCACGCGATGCTGCCACACCCCTGCTCCTCCATCCTCCCTCACCCTGTCCCCTCTACCTGAAGTCCAAGCTATGCGGCTGATGCCCCTCCCTAAACTGCAAACCCCAGGATTCCATAGGATGTTGAAAGTGAAACAGCAGCACTCTAACAGTGTAGTGCGGAACTGGCCTTCCTATTTCTTTTCCTCCTCCTTGTTTTTCTGTGCTACCCACCTGTGAATTGCATGTTTCTTGGGCCAGAAAGCTATCCCTTTTCATCTCATGCCGGAAAGCACTGGATACATAACAAGTCACAACTGATGTATGATGATCGTAGTTAACACCAAAATTAGACTAACTAACATTCCAGGCTGCTTTTCATCCAGAATATCATCAGTCATCAGAAAGAAAAAAAGACTAACCTCCCTCCTGACTGGTCTCTGCTTTGTAAACCATGCTCATCATTTCCATTCTTTTCCTGGGCTTCAGTACAGTGATGATTACCATATTTCAATAGATCCCCCTGTGTGCTCAAAGTAGGACTGGGCAGAGGGCTTACTGGATTACATGCTTGATTTCCCCTGAAAGCCTCTCTTCCCAGTAAATATTGCAGCAATTTGAACGGGTTACTTTCCTGTGTCCCTCTCAATTTTTCCAACTATTTTTGATCTGATAGCACCAGCTGGTAGTCACTTAAGGGTGACAACAACACTCTCATCATTGCCTTGTAAAGGTGGACACACATTATGCTTCCCAATCAGAGCTGGGGGCTCTCAAGAGGCCAGTGAGGGGGGAGAGGAGAGACTGATTGGTTTCCACTGCAGATGGGGCACTAAGTTTCTTCAGGAAAATGGCTCCCTAATGTCTTCTGTAATTTGCAAACAGTATTTGAGATTTTGAAACATCTGCCATGTGCTCAAAGATGTTCAGGTTAATGTAGTCTGATGAAAGCATTCAGCTTTTTTATTTCCCTGTTTTCTTGCCATTAGTTTTCCACCTTTATTTAAGCAGAGGGAAATAACATCTTGGCTAAAGTATACAAAACTCAGACAAACCATCAGTACCTTCTTTTTAAAACTGCTGTCCCTTGATTATTTTCTAACAAAGATGATTGATGCCTTGCTTTTACTTTCACTCTAATTTGCCTTTGGTAAGGTTCAGGGATGGTGGGGGGGAGACTTCTTTTTAAGTGACTTTTAGGACTCTCAGTTTTCCCAGAACAACAAAAATTCATTCTGAGAGTGGAATATCTTACAACAAAAACATTATGTGGTCATAGCTATATGCTATGTAACTGCGAAGTGAAGGACTCTAAAAAAGTAAAGGAACTTACAATTTCAATCATTGAGTAGTGCCATGCATAGGGTTGCATTATGTGAAGGAATTGAGTGTTACTCTTTTTTTCCAAGTAAATTGTCACCAGCAAAGGTTAAAACAGCAGCGATTGGTGGCTTCCATGTTAATTGGCCAGTGAACCCATTGTGGGCTATAATCTGAACTTGTTTAGGGGGAATAAATTTCAGCACCTTGGATAGTCCCATTTTGTTGTTTTGGCATCTGCTTCTTTTAGCTGAAAAGAAAGAAAATCCTGGTTAAACTAAAGGAACAGAAGCTTCTTTCATATATTTCTTGGGGATACTAATTTAGCTCCATCAGATCTTTTCACTGGACCTCTTGCTGTCTTTAGAGCCCAAACGTATGTCTTGCTTTGACACTCTCTGGATCTGACCATGGAACAAAACCAGAAGACGATTATGTTTTAGTAATCAGTCATAGCTGACTTAGCAACTGATTCTTTCCTTCTTGTGGTGATTGCTTTGGAGATTACATTATTCATCAGCATCTGTCAAAAAAAAAATTCAGCTACATTTAAAATAAAGTGTTGGATTAGGATATAATCTGAGAGCCAAATGAATTGATGGTCATTTAATTCAAAATATGATCAGTTATGATAATCTCTACTTTTTCCTCTTTCTTTCATCAAAACTGTATCTTTAACCTCAGATACCTTATTAATTTTTTGACATTCTGGTATTTGTACAAATATTTATGTCCATTGCCATCAAAAAAGAAGAATGTTTCATCTCAAGTTAGCTCCCAAGCAAGTGCATGCCCTTTTTCCCATTGGCAGTAATGGCCTAAATCTTATTGTTAGTCCCAGGGGAAGTAGATCCATTGAATCAACACCTTGATTTATCATTCAAGAATTTACTTAGTGGGTTTCCTCTGGTTGGAACTAACCAATAATGAACAGTAAGTCCTACTTGTGAGCTGAATTGGGGATAGCTGTTGTGCCAACATTGGGGTTTTTAAACCTCCCGTTTAGAGCTGCATGTTAAGTTATATAGGTCTATTAGTCATATTTGGAGAGAAACTAAAACAGAAGAATGTTCCCTCAGAGCCACCAACCAACCAACCAGAAAATTTCAAACTACTCTTACTCAAAGCTGGAAAATGAAATAAACCTCAAACAGGCACATATAAATAAATACATTAGAGAAGGCTGGTTTACCCATTATTGTGTGTGTGTGTGTGTGTGTGTGTGTAAACTTTTGCTATAATAAACAATGATAGCTCCTTGGTATAGAAACCTGGAAATAAAGGTGATGCTACGCTGATTTAATAAGTAAATGAAGGACAGACAAAGTGAAGTAGAAAAATACCAGGACATTACTTTTTTTGTTCTTTGATAATGTATATGGTTTAACATCTATTCTAGTGACCAAAAAGTGGTACAGGCTGAAAGACATGGAGTAGACAAGCTGATACCCTTCAGATGATGCCTTTTGGACCACAGTTCTCACCTGTGCAGCTGCAGGGAGTTACAATCAAACTTTTGGAAGGCACCTACATGCCCAATGTGTATTTCATGTAACAGGCACATGAAATAAATAAATAAACAAATTAAGTAAGTAAGTCCATGTCTTGTGGAAGATTTTCATAACAGCCTAGAAGTCTCCCTTTACTGCCACTAGAATAAGATATCCATCAATATTGGGTGAAAGGGCAGAGAAACAGACTACAGGATGTCTCTATCTGGAGTAGGAGGAAGGCATAAAGAGTAGAGGGTTTAATGTTTTGAGTTAATGCTCCTTGACTAGAATCAGTCAGGAAGCCGTTCGGCCCCTCACAATTGCTTTGGGATTCTGATGCCATCTTGTTGCCTGCTTTTATTTGCTTCTACTCTGCTCCTTTTGCATATTTGCAAATGAAACCAATGTTGCGAAGATCCCATACATCTCCCCATGCTCTCTTATTCTAAAGAAACTAAACTATTCTAAGCATTATTCTGGGATTTTTTCATTGTTCAGGGAACTGGGGAGTACTTAACAATACATACGGACACTATTTGCAGTGATGAGAGATGTCATTAGTTTAATGGCCAGCCTTATCTTTTCTTACAGCTAAGGAGGTTTGCTGATGGAGCTGAGTCTCCTTTTCTTAATGGCTGAAATTATGAAAATATGTCACATCCGCATTCAACATGTTGCTTGCAATTCTGACAAAGGCATCAATAACTTGAGCAGTTGCCGCTATTTAGCAGACCGTTAATGAGGTGCCTTAGCGAAGGCCAACCGAAGTTCTTGACTATGCTTTATGAGCCTTAGTTTATTGACTAATCAAAGCTATTGATAATAAAGTAAACTTAACACTGCTCAAATGAAAGTCTTGCCAAGGCAAAGGCTAAAATATCATGTATGCTTCGTTTGATACAGCAGTCATGAAATTTTATTCTCTGTCAGCTCTTACAGTATTTCTCTGTGATACCCTAAACCAGCTGTAATCTTGGTTATGATGTCCTGAACACTGTAAATGCCAGGGAAGAAAATTCAGCCATAGAATGACAAGCTATGGATCTTCAAACAATGAAATGAAAGAGGGAAATAACTAGGGGTTAAAGAGACTGATTAAACCTAACTTAGAAGAAGGACCATGTAGTATTGTGATATATAAGAAATATTGTGCCACAATGCTTTATCAGTAGTATAGTACTGGCAGAATCAGAATAATAGCATATGTAGTCATCGTTCTTGTTGTCATCACAGTAGCAGTAATACCTCACTGCAAAAGCAAGTAAGCAGGCAAACAAAACACAGCTACTGGGTAGCAGCAGTAGCGGGAGATGACGCTGGCTGAGGATCTCCCAGAGACAACTGCAGTGACATTTAGTTAAGTCTTGTTAATACTGCACAAAAGGAGGTATAGGCAAACCATGTCTGAATGTCTTTTACCACAAAAATCCTACGAGGAAGCAATCCAAAATGAGGCAAAAGATACTACTGGTGAAGAGCAAAGGATAAATATGAGTAGTGCGGTATCTAATGACTTGGCTGGACTCAAACCAAAAAGATGTGCAGCTGTTGACATTCTTACCAGGTTGCACACCCCTCCTCCTTGATATGGTTTGATTGGCAAAATGTATACTTAATTGGCATAAAATATAAATTATATCCTGCTATGACTGGGAGCTGGCTGGAAAAGAGGAAACTGGCTGCACATGTGTGTTGCAAAACTAGGTCAGGACAAGACCTCAAGGCATGGCTAGGTAATAGCCAGGGAAACTCCCAGACAACAGATTTGCAGATGTGTCTCAATGACTTGACCTTTAGAAACCATAGCACCAAAACTGCTTCCATGGAAGGATTGTCGTCGATGAAGTGTTAAAGTGTTAAAGAAAAAGCTAGAGTGTGATGTATTGTTTTAAACTGAACTGTTTATAATAGCTTTTTATCTTTATACATTTTGTTTTATTCTTTTAACTTGATACTGTGCTTTAATACTGTGTTTTAATACTGTGTGTAGTTTAGTTGTATTTTAGAGCATGTATTTAATTGTATAGGGCAGAGAAGACCTACCGGAAGACTGAACGCGCGAAGGAGCTGCCAGATCAGGAAGTCAGCACACTGGGCCAGGAAACGGGGGCTTGGGCGAATGTCACGCGGAGGAGTAGAAGGATCAGGAAGGCAACAGACACTCTTCACCTACACAATCGCTTCAAAGTTCTTGGCCTTATGAACAATGAGGAGTGCTATGCGGAGGGAACAGAATGTCAACATGAAGAAATCCAACTTCAGCAACAGGAACTAGGTCAATGCTCCCAGCCTCAACAGAATGCCCAGGGAGTCCTAGTAGAACATGCTCATCGAGGAGACCAGGACAAGCCACAGAGGAGGCGAGTTCTGATTGTTGGGGACTCTTTGCTCAGAGGAACCGAAAGGGCAATTTGCAAACCGGACAAGCTCAATCGAGAGGTCTGCTGTCTTCCTGGGGCCAGGATCAACCACGTAACGGAGAGGCTAACCAGGCTGGTCAAACCCACTGACTATAAGCCCCTCATTTTGGTTCATGTCAGAACCAATGACACTGCGAGGAGCAGCTTTTACCACATCGCAAAGGACTATGAGCTTATGGGGACGAAGCTTAAGGACCTTGGTGCGCAGGTGGTCATTTCGTCTCTCCTCCCTGTTCAAGGATATGGCGCACATAGGGAAAGGACAATAGCAGAGGTCAACAACTGGCTCCGCACGTGGTGCCACCATCAACAGTTTGGGTTTTTGGAACATGGGCTGAATTTCCATGAACGTGGGCTTCTGGCGAGGGATGGGCTGCACCTCACAAAACTTGGCAGGAATGTTTTTGCAAACAGTCTCACAAGAAGGATTAAGAGGTCTTTAAACTAAGTGCCGCTGAGGAGGGAGACAATATTGTTCAGGGCAGGGACTTGGTGAGCGCAGGGGGAAAAGGCCCAAATGATACTGCACAAGTAGTACAACTGGCCAATGGCGGGAGGAGTAGAAACAATAGTACAGGACTTGCAGGAAGGGCCCGGGGACTTAAGTGTCTCTACACGAATGCACGGAGTATGGGAAACAAACAGGATGAACTTGAACTCCTAGTACAACAAAATAAATATGATTTGATAGGCATCACTGAGACCTGGTGGGATGAGTCTCATGAGTGGAATATAGGAATAGAGGGGTACAACCTATTTTGTAAAAATAGACCAAACAAGAAAGGAGGAGGAGTAGCCTTGTATGTCAAGGATGTTTTCACCTGTGAAGAGATCCCTGACTTAAACCCAGTAAGCCAGGTCGAGAGCATTTGGGTAAGAATTAAGGGAGCGAGAAACAATAGGGATATTCTGGTGGGGGTTTACTGCAGACCTCCAACCCAGGCTGAGGACTTTGATGACGCCTTCCTCAACCAAATGACTGCACATTCAAGGAGGAGAGATACAGTAATAATAGGAGATTTCAATTACCCGGATATATGCTGGCAGTCAAACTCTGCCAAGACAGCAAGGTCCAGCAAGTTATTTGCTTGTCTAGCAGACAACTTCATGGTCCAGAAGGTGGAAGAGGCCACAAGGGGATCAAATATTCCAGATCTGATCCTGACCAACAGGGATGACCTTGTTAATGAGGTAGAAGTGGTTGGATCTTTAGGGGGGAGTGACCATGCCCTATTGGAATTTGGCATTCAGTGGGAAGGAGAAGATAAGGGTAGCCAAACACTCATCTTAGATTTTAAAAAAGCGGACTTCTGTAAACTTAGGGAGCTGCTGGCTGGAATTCCATGGTCAAGAATAGTGAAAGGGAAAGGAGTTCAGGAGGCATGGGAGTTCCTTAAAAAGGAGATATTAAAGGCACAGTCTAAAACTGTGCCAATAAGGAGGAAAAATGGAAGGCATCTGAAGAAACCAGAATGGTTGACTAAAGAACTCTCAGCTGAGCTGAGTGTTAAAAGAAACATGTATAGGAAATGGAAGAAGGGGGAAACCACCAAAGAAGAATTTAAGCAAGTAGCCTGGAGATGTAGGGAGGAGGTCAGAAAGGCTAAAGCACAGAACAAACTTAGGCTGGCCAGAGACATTAAAAACAATAAAAAGGGCTTTTTTAAATACGTCGGCAGCAAAAGGAAAAAAGAAGGAGACGATAGGGTCGCTGTGCAGAGAACATGGTGAATTACTCACGGGGGAAGAGAAAAGGCAGAATTACTTAACACCTTCTTTGCCAAAAGGATACAAGCACTCAACCTGGCGGTTGGGGAGCAGGTGAGGAAGCAGGGGAAATGAGGCACGTAATAGGTAGAGGGGTGATACAGGAATACCTGGCCACACTGGATGAATTCAAGTCTCCAGGGCCAGATGAATTGCATCCTAGGATATTAAAAGAGCTGGCAGAGGTCATTTCGGAACCGCTTGCTATAATCTTTGAGAAATCTTGGAGGACAGGAGAAGTTCCAGCAGACTGGAAGAGAGCAAATGTTGCCCCCATCTTCAAGAAGGGAAAAAAAGAGGACCCAAATAATTATCGCCCAGTCAGCCTGACATCAGTACCCGGAAAGATCCTGGAGCAGATCATTAAGCAGTCAGTTTCTAATCACTTAGAAAGCAAGGCAGTAATCACGAGAAGTCAACATGGATTTCTCAAAAATAAGTCATGCCAGACTAATCTTATCTCTTTTTATGATAGAGTTACTAGCTTGATAGATGAAGGGAATGCTGTGGATGTAGCATACCTCGATTTCAGTAAGGCCTTTGACAAAGTTCCCCATGACATTCTTGCAAAGAAACTAGTAAAATGCGGGCTGGACAGGGCTACTCTTAGTTGGATTTGTAATTGGTTGACCGACCGAACCCAAAGGGTGATCACGAATGGCTGCTTTTCATCCTGGAGAGGAGTGACTAGCGGGGTGCCACAGGGTTCTGTCCTGGGCCCAGTGCTATTCAATATTTTTATCAACAACTTGGATGAAGGAATAGAGGGCATGCTCATCAAATTTGCAGATGACACCAAATTGGGAGGGGTTGCTAATACGCCAGAGGACAGGATCAAAATTCAAAATGACCTGGATAGATTGGAGAGCTGGGCCAAGGCTAACAAAATGAATTTCAACAGAGAGAAGTGTAAGGTCCTACACTTAGATAGGAAAAATGGAATACAGAAATATAGGATGGGGGACACGTGGCTGGACAGCAGTACGTGTGAAAGGGATCTAGGAGTCTTCATAGACCACAAGCTGAACATGAGTCAGCAGCGTGATGCGGCAGCCAAGAAAGCCAATGCAATTCTCAGCTGCATCAACAGGAGTATGGTGTCTAGATTGAGGGAGGTACTGGTACCACTCTACTCTGCTTTGGTTAGACCTCATCTTGAATACTGTGTCCAGTTCTGGGCACCCCAATTCGAGAAGGACATGGTCAAGCTGGAGCAAGTCCAGAGAAGGGCGACCAAAATGGTGAGAGGTCTGGAAGCCGTGCCCAATTAGGATAGACTTAGAGAGCTGGGTATGTTTAGTCTGCAGAAGAGAAGGTTAAGAGGGGACATGATAGCTATGTTTAAATATTTGAAGGGATGCCATGTAGAGGAAGGAGAGGGCTTGTTTTCTGCTGCTCCAGAGACCAGGATGAGGAGCAATGGATTCAAGCTGCAGGAAAGGAGATTCCACCTGAACCTCAGGAAGAACTTCCTGACGGTCAGGGCTGTCCGGCAGTGGAATCTGCTGCCTCGGAGTGTAATGGATTCTCCTTCTTTGGAGGTTTTTAAGCAGAGGCTGGATGGCCATCTGTCGGGAGTGCTTTGAGGGTGTTCCTGCATAGCAGGGGGTTGGACTGGATGGCCCGTGTGGTCTTTTCCAACTCTGCATTTCTATGATTCTATGATTCTTTAAGCTGCTTTGAGTCCCAATTTGGTAAAAAGGTGGGACACAAATGTAATGTAATGTAATGTAATGTAATGTAATGTAATGTAATGTAATATAATATAAATAATGGCCCTTTCCTCACAAGGGGGGGCTGAAACGGGGCCGCGCACGCAGGGGCAGAGCTTACCCGCGAGCGGGTTGCTCCGTCCCTGCAGAGAGCGCAGATCCGCCGTTCTAAACGCCGCTGAATTTCGGTGGCATTCGGCGGCGCCCAAAATGGCGGCTGGCGGCTTCCAGCGGTGCTCTGCCAATCAGGACAGCACGCCAGCCGGAAGCCCACCCCCGGGCAGATCTGCAGGGACGCGCTACCGCGTCTCTGCAGTTCTTCACCGGGGGCTGCCACGGGGCAGCGGTGAGTTTTATAAAAACCACTTGCGAAGGTGGTTTTTATAAAACTCACAGCGCCACCCCCACGGCTGCGCTGGAGCAGTTTGAGGTCTAGAACCTCACTTTTTTTAACTGCTCTAGCGCACCCCCCAGTGAAGAAGACTTCCAAGAGAGGTTGCTCTAGCGTGGGGAATATGCCCATGTGGAAATGGCCAATAATAATTCCAGTGATTTGATTGAGATTGCCATAGACAAGTGCTTTTTTGTCCAATTATGGAGGATTGCTTAGTATGGCCATCCCGTTTTGCCACCGATCCGTCCTTAGTGCTCAAACATATAACATATTCAAATAACAAAGGCTCCATGGAGTGTTCACAGACAAATCTAGTGTCTTTCTTTTGTGATACTTTTAATATGAACCAAAGTAATCATGGAGTAAACTGGTTTCCATTGATACGATGACAAGACAACTGGCATGCTCTGTTCTGAAGATTTCACCAGACCATAGTGTATACAGGCCACTAAACCATTCACAGTGAAAACAACAACACTAACAACAGACAAAGGTTTCAGACTCCACCACCCCTGGTGCTGGAATAATAACTGCATCTGCACAACACATTTTTGCCCACTCATGCTGCATATAATTCTTATTAGACAATATATAGTTACAAATAAATGCTTCCTTTTGGTGCAACTGAATAGTAGAGAGAGTTATTCAAACATGAGATTAGCCTGCATTTTTTTTAAATATGGGGAAACAGCATCCTTAATTTGTAGTAAAAGCTTATGCAAAGTTCATGGTTATCTCCATTTTAGAGCCAGTTGCAAATAATTTTGATTTAAGCAAACAGGCAAAGAAGAAAAACCATCACTGCAAAATGTAAAAATGAGCAGAGCACAGCGTCTTCTCTCTCTCTCTCTCTCTCCCCCTCTCTCTTTCCTCATTACATTGTGTCTTCCATGCATCATTAATTCTTGGTGTATTATCTGAAATGTTATTGTTCATAATCAGAAATAGACCATAGTGCTAAATCATAGTCTAAGTAGAAGGAGAAAGTAAGCTTGTTAGCTAGAATCCTTGTACACTGGAGAATATACAGAAAACCAGCAGAAAATCCCCATCCTTTTCTCATAAACAGGATGTGGATTGGAGAGAGAGTTTGAGATGGAACGGCCAGCAGAACCATCTCTGTTTAACACGGAGAAACAATGGAAACACTTCACCCCATCCCTTGAAAGCATCCTGTCTGTAAACATGGCCAGCATCAGGATTCAGCATTATTTTAAAACATTAAAAATTATTGAATTTTTATTTCAAAGAGCAAGAGAAGCAAAGAGAAGTTTGAATGAAAAAGGGGAAAAAAACAGAGAAGAAAAATGTTACGATCTTGAGGGTGTAGATTCAGGCTATTTGAAGGATCATACCTTCCTTTATGAGACTATTAGAGCTCTGAGATCTTCCAGACAAGTCCTTGTCTCTCTCCCATCACCTTGTTTGCTGGGAACAAGGGAGAGGGCTTTCTTGATGGCTGCTTCTAGATTTTGGAGATCCCTCCCTAAGGAGGCTAGGATGGTCCTGTCCTTTGTCTCCTCCCTCTGGCAAGGTGAAAGATTTTTGTGCCATCAGGTATTTAGCAACTGAAGGAGATGAGCTTTCAGCTATGTGCTGTGCTCTTTATGATTTGCATAGTTTTTTAATGGATGTTAAAGTTTTTAATTTTATTAATGGTTTTTTTCTTTTAGATAACTTTTATATTTTTATTGACATTTGTATTTAGCTTTTTAATCTGTATTGTTTTAAAATATATTGCAAGCAGCCTTGAGTCCCATTGTGCGATCAGGGGTGACTGGTGCAGTACAGAACACACAGACACAGCAGTGTATGGATGAACAAGGCCACAACTTTAATGGTTACAGAGCATACAGGGTTGGCGTACACATGGGTAGGGATCCAGGCATCGGCCAACCCGCCTGTTGGTCAATAAGCCCACTTGTCTGGTCCAGTGGAGGAGAAGGCCCCTCCAGATTGGCTCTCCTGCCACCAGGGGATGCATGCTACTTGCCCATCCGAGCTGGGCAATTTGACACGCACTGCACCTCCTGACCCCAGCTGGGAACCCACCTGTTCCCTTCCATTTGGCAGAGGTATCAACTATCCTGGATCCCCTGGCCATGCGACCGCCTGGCAAAGTTGTGAGAATAACAAACAGCAACAATGAACTGGAACAAAAACCCAACCATATTAAACAGGGTGGGAGGGCCGTGGTGCCACCAGAGAGAGACTGGCTGACCGCCACTCCAGCTCCCAGTAAATACTCCCGGAGCAGACCTGAGTGAAGTCTACATGCCTTCACTGACGCCCGCTCCAGCAGCCAATGAGTTCAAGGCAAGGCGCCCTGACCCCATTGGTTGGCCCCATGTTTGGGGATCCAGGTATGTGCATAGGACACATGCCTGGATGAAAAACATGGCTGCTGCCATGCGAGGGAGCCCTGCCATGAGGAGCTGCAGCCAAGCGCCCCGCTTCACAGACATGCAGAGAGGTAAGTCTCTCCACGCAATTATTGAGAGAAAGGTGAGATATAAATGATGATGATGATGATGATGATGATGATATAGAAACATTGTCTTAGGATTTAATAATTGGCTAGGCAGGCCAATAGCATAAGCTGGCATCCTGTTGTGGCACTACGCTAGTGTAAAAACCACTACACAATCAGTTTCATTTTTTCAGAGGTTGCATAGGTCTGATACCTTGTACAGCCAAACATTCCACAAGCACGCATGCAGCATACTGTTTCAAACTTGATGGGATGGGAGCTAGTTGACCACTGTGCAACAAATGAGCAACAAGGCATGGCATTCATTGATCAACTAGTTGTACCACTGTGGGATCAGCATAGCGACATCAGCAGGTATTTTCACTGAGCATGCAGAGGATGATGGCCCTAGGTGAAAAAATAATCTGCTTATAGTTGCCATCAATGAAATATACATACATGATCAAACTGTAAGACCATCTGCCATCGATTCATAGTGGTACACGTTTGTCTTTGCAACCTTGGAGTAAAAGTCTTTTTGCTACAGTCAGAGCATGTAGGATCCAACCACACTAAGTAGTTAAGTTCTGAGTCAGTAGCAGCCATCAACCTTGGGCATCTGGTAAAATATCAGCATCGTATCTCTGCTACATGCTCTGGGGCATACATTAACTCTTATATTCTGATCCAGTACTCCCAATCAAGATTATTATTTTTTTTAAAAAAGGATTCCAGCCCAGTGCTCACTATGCAGCTGGTCTAAGATATGTCGCTGCCTGAGACAAAGAAACAAGATGGCACTTCTACCATTTCACGTACAATGACCATGGCCATTAAAACATTCTAAAACACATACAATGGGATGACGTGGCAAGGGAGAAGGTTAGCTTAGGGATAGGAGGCTAAATGGGACAGAGACTCTTGTTTAAAGCCATGCCACCCATCTACTAGCATCCAGTACCCAAAGAAAGTACTTCATCCTACCTTACAATAGGGCTAGCCTTGCTGGTCATCACTGTAATTCCCCACAATATCCCCAATACAGCACCGTTGGAAGACATTAAAATAAATTAAAATGGTAGGTAGACACAATTGGCGGTTACATCCAACCATCTGACACTGTTCAGATCACTACTGCTGCCCACTACTAGATTGGTCTACTGAGGGGTAGATATGGAAATGGGATCCTTTCAGACAACGGGTTTTGTCCTCCTCATCAGAAAATTATCCTTATGTGCAGTGCTTTATTTTTTGGTAACAGTGAATGTCAACCATTCATATGTGAGAGGAAATGGGTGTTCATCGGAGGTAATATCTAAATCTGTTCCCTGCCTCTGATTACCCTAACTATTGTGTATCAAACCTGCTCCTATCTTTTTATCTGGTGCTGCTGTGAAGACTATCCTCATGTTGAGGATAAAAGTAATGTTGAACATTATTTCAGTAATGGAATAAGTAATCTCATGGAAAAGCTTTCCCCTGGGATAAGTGCAAACTATAGACCAATCCTAGTTGCAGACATAACTGTAAAGACCAAACAGTTTTAGGTAGGGTTAGCAAAATGTTTGTTTCCAGTTTTAAGAAGCTAAAAATGCTTCTACCTATTTTTGTAATATATGGTGTGCTTTGATTAAAGGCTTATAAAAGGCTAAAAGGAGGGAATAAATGAATCCTACAGCTTGTCATTTTCAATACAACAGCAAACTTTTAACAACATTGTTATTTGGAAGCATTGGCCAGTGTAACATTTATTATCTGTCACTTTCCAGATGGTGTTTCCTAGCCACATGCTCAGCATAACACCTCAGGGCAGTGAAACATGGAAAGAGGAAACTCATACAGGCCAGACATAAAATAAATCAATGAACCAGTGGCGCATATATGTTTTGCTAGCACCTTGTACCAGTCATTCTTCCAAAATACAGAAAACAGACAGGGTGAGATAGCAGCTAGCATGTGTAGAACTTGGAAAAGTTATTTTTGGGACTTGCTTGTTGTTGTTGTTAATTGTCATTAAGTCAACTTTGAGAGAAACCTCCAAGTTCATCAATCATTCTGCTCAAGTCCTGAAGACAGAGGTGTGGCTTCCTTGATTGAGTCTATCCATCTGGAATGCAGTCTTCCTTTTTTCCTACTGACCTCCACCTTACCAAGCATTATTGCATTTTCTAGTGAGTCAGGTATTCTCATGATATGTGTGTCCAAAGTATGATAGTCTCAGTCTGGTCATTTTGGCTTCTAGGGAGAGTTCTAGTTTGATTTCCTCTATGACACATTTGTTGTTGTTTTTTTTATCTGTCTGTGATATCTATAAAACACTTCTCCAGCACTATATTTCAAATGATTTGGTTCTTTTCCTGTCAGCTTCCTTCACTGTCCAGCTTTCACAACCCTACATAGAAATCAGAAATATTATGGCATGGACAATCGTAACCTTGGTATCCAGTTAGGTATCTTTACTCTTGAAGATCTTGTCTAGGTCTTTGCTAGCTGCTCTTCCAAGTCCCAGCCTTTTTCTGAGTTCTTGGTTATAATATCCATTTTAATTTATGGCTGAGCCAAAGTATATATATATATTTTAGCTACTTCAATGTCTTTTGGGAACTACAACTCCCCATTTGGGAATTCTGGGTGCTGTAGTCCAAAAAAATCTCTGCTTAATCATTAAGCTTATTGAGTGATCTTGGGCAATCCACTTTTTCTTTCAGATTATTCAACCATGCATAGTTTTTAAAAGAGTGAAATGGAAGACTCTTCTGAGGTAACAAATATGGCAACCTGAGATAATAAAGGTGATGATGTTGAAGTAGTAACTACCATATTGTAGAGCCAGATCAGAGGTGACAATAGTGCTCTTGTCTGATGAAAATCAAAACTGGAGATCCAAATGAATCTGATTGTTACCTGTGGATCTCAATAAGTAAGTGAAAAACAACATTAAAAAATGCAGCTTGTGGCCACAAAATGAATTCAGTGATTTTGCAGAACAAGTGGATTTCTAAAAGATGTTTTGAATATAGTGTGCCTGTGTTTTTTCATTCTTAAGAGAGATTCAAAGACTGACAAAAATTGTCAACATGCATGTGATAACAATGAAGACGTGTAAGCTAGAACACTGCATTTGCCAAAATTAAGGAAGCCCTAATATCACTTATGGGACAGGTGAATTGGACATACATCTGTTTATATTAATGGTTCAAATCTTGTGGCCTTCCAGATATTGTTGGACTTCATCTCCTGGCAGCCCTAGCTAGCACATCCTGTGGTGAAGGCTGATGTGGACTGCAGTCCATCAACATCTGGAGGACCACAAATTGCTGCTCTCTGGTTGATGTGAACATCATTTGGACAGTGAAGTGTATTTCTTAAAGTGGTCCTGCTTTCTATTACATGTACACCCATAACAGCTCAAATATCAACACTTGTAAGCTTTCAATGCTCAAATTAACCATATTTCCATACAATGAATGGGTCTTTAAAAATAAAATCCTGTTGGATGGATCATTACTACTATCATTACTAGCACTGCATATGATTACATGATTACTATCATTACTAGTACCGTGGACTAGTACCGGCATGAAACTTTTGGGGTAGTCTCAAACTAGAACAGACCCACTGAATCAATTGTTGAATGGTAGATCAAAATGCAAATAGTGGAGACTAGTTGGCACTACAAATAAGCTCTAGGTCATAAAGACACAAAAAGAACTTTGCTGGATCCGTTTAACATTCTATTTTCTACAGGGGTCAACCCAGTGGTAGCTGCTGCCTCTTCATGTTAGGTCCAAGTTTCAGTACTAAGTATGAAGGTATACAAGGTATGAAAGCCCACCCCCCAAATAGGTTCAGAACCTTGGATAGATGCTTTTAATTTCAAAATAACACTTTTAGCGGATTCATTGTACTTCCAGTATGGAAGTCAGCAGCCACTTACTGGAAGCTGACAAGCAGGGCATGAGGACAACAAGCCTTGTCTTCTCTTAATCATAGTATCTGGCATTTGGAGGCACAGTGATTCCATTATTCTTTGTTTACATCCCACCTTTTTCTGATCACTGAGACTGAAGAGGGCTTGTGAAAATTAAAACATCCACAGACAAAAATTCACATCACTGAAAACATAACCAAAGTTAAAATATAATTTGAACTAGAAATAGAATTAAAAATCAGTTTCAAAATGTAGCAGTTAAAAAGGCAGACAAAACAGTACATTATTAAATGCCCTACCCCATGAGCAACCAGTTCTAAAAGGCCCATCAAAACAAAATAAAAAAAGTCCTTGCCTTCTGCTGGAAGGACATCATGGAGGGGAGCAGTCTACTCTTTCTAGAAAAGGAGTTTCAGAGCTTGAGAAGGACCTCTCACTTGTTCCTACCAGATCTGTGAGGTTGGTGGGACAGGGAAATCTCCCCTTAAGATCTTAAAATACAGGCAAGCTCATTTGGTGAAGGTGAACATCAGAAAGGTGGTTGATTATTCTGTACATCCATATCTTGTGCAACATATTACGAAGTCTGAAGCAGAACATGCCCAGAGGAGAAGCACAAGGGTACTGTGCAAGGCATTTGCACCTGTGTTTAATGCTACTTCCATTCCCTTCTGAAGACAACCTGAATCTCACTACATTTTGCTTTAAACAGTAGGTGCCTCCAGTTCCTCCATCTGAAAAGGACTGGAGATAGAAGAAATGGTGGTCTAAAATGTGCCTGCCAACCATATGTTTCTGTTGATTATTGTTATGTTATTTCCGCTGACAATCAGTCTCTTTTTATCATTATGGGCAGGTGATAGCAATGGTTTCCATTTCTGCCCCTGAAAACATTGTCTAATATGTTGTCCATCAACATGCAACCTAACATGAGAAGTTGAAGTAATATCCCTGTACACTCATCAGTTTGTAGAAGATAATGTCCTTGCAGTCTTAAAATCCTACCTGTGGTTAGTGAGAAAATTTCCTATAAATAAAAGTATTTTCAAAGACAGCACATCCCATTTATTTATTTACAAATCAATCAGACTAGTTGCTATTTTTTTTTCTTACTAGGATCAAAGGATATGCATAATTCAGAGACAGGAAAATATATGGTATGTCACTTTTATTCAACAGATGGAGAAAACATGGTGAATGTGTAAATTATCTAACTGTGAGATTAAACCATGCCCCAGACAGATAGTCATTCCTTTAGCTAGTGCTCTCACTTTCAACTTCGCATATTCTTCACTAGCAACAAAAATGGGGTGAGTTAAGAATTGTTGTATACCTTCTGGGTGGTGCTGCTGAAATTTTGACTTTCTCTAGTGTGGTAGACATATAGGTACGAACAGCGGTGGTAGAAATTTCATATGAAATCAGATTTCCAGCTTTTCATTGTCCAGAATCCTATTGATTAGTTTAACTACAATAGACACATTGAATCAAATACAAATAGTGAATCAACATGTTGGTAAATCAAATGTATTCAATGGCTCTATTCTAGTCAGAACAAACAAAAGCATTCAGGCCAGTTTAGATATTTCAAAGTCCTATTCATGCATTAGCCATGGAAAGAGTTACTGTGTGGATAAAGGAAAGCAGGGCCACACCACTAGGTTTACTCCAAAGAATACTGTCCCTCTGACTTTGCATGTTTGGTGAATGGGAAGTCAACCAAAAGATCAGCACTGCAAATTGCATAGTGTTTAGGCTGAGTAGGGATGGGTCCCCTTTTAGACCTTTGCCTAATACACAAGTACACAGAGATCAGAATCAAAACCCACCAAGTATATAGATGTCCAGGATGGGCATCACTCTCCACCTTGCCTTGTTCCTTTGCATAAGGATTAATGCATAAATACGGCTAAAGGAATGTTTGACCAAGTAAATAGCATTTATTTTTTTCGTGTAGAAAATTTAAGTGATTTTTGATCAAACTAAGTGACAGGATTAGTATTAGCATTTAGAAGAGTTACTCCCTTAAGTAATAAAAGATGCATGTTTGTCAGAACATTTGCTTTCCCTCAGTTATGCATCTTACATTTGGTATGCTTTCTTTGTGATTAGTCACTGGAAGGTAAGCATAGCTTTAATTTACAAGCCACATTGCTGGCCCATGTATCTTTCATGACATCTCATCACTGGAGGAAAACCATATTAATTGCAGGAATCACACTTTCCTCTGAAATTCTAGTTTCACTTATATACACGTGACTAAGCTAGGTTGGAACTCAGGGCAGGATTTCATTCAAAGTAAATGTAAAAATGCTCGGGTTGGTCCAAATTCACTTCAACTCCATTTCCTCACCAAAATCTCTACCTGAAATTTCCCATCTGAAAATATGAGTTCTAATGGACATATAAGACTGCAAAGTTAAGCCATCGCCTTTCTGTAATCCTTGTCTCCGTAAGGCATATGGTCTAATCTGCCCTATGAAAACTTCAATTTATTTTAGGAATCATAGACCTTTATGACTAATTTCCTGTGCTAAACTATAATTACTTTAATTCTCCATTGCTGGAGAGAATTTGAAAACAGGACTCTTTTAGAACAAAATTAACTTGTATAATGAGTGAAGAGATAAATCATATTAGCGTAATTAAAGTATATTAACATTTTTGTTGCATATGAATAAAAAAAGTCAGACACAATGAAAGCAGGTTTCTCATAAAGAGACAATTTATGGAGATTTATGAAGATTTTAGGAACTTGCAAAATTTCATTACTTAACATCTCTATTAAGATCTTTACAAGCATGCATAATGAAAGACCTAATAAAAAGACTTAATAAATGGACTTGTGTTTAAAGTCACTTTGATTTCAAAGCAGAGAAAAGATCATGAGGTTAATGTAGAAGGAGAGGATCATTGGCGGTTAATGACAAATATTTTTGGAAAGTTCTGCTAGGATTGCAAAATAAACAAACACAAAGCAGAATGATGTTGCTCCAAAAAATACTGGCATCATCGTAACAGAGCGTTTTTGCAAAGAATTGGATTTTCTACTTGTTTCTCATCTGTATAAATGATATCTTAATCATACACCATCCATTTAATGTGGGAACATGTTGTGATGCTGCTTTACAGATTTAAACACTTAGAACACTCTCCCCTCTCTTTTTAGTTATATTCATTTGCCTTTGGAAAATAGGAAAACAAACAAAAACACTGATGACACGTCACAATGTGGTCTATAACATGTGAATCCTCTTGTTGGGTGCCTTGAAGTTGTTTCCAACTTAGAGTTACCTGAAGGCAACCTTCTCATGGGGTTTTCTGGAGCTGAGAGCACGTGACACTACCAAGATCACCCACTGGGTTTTCATAGCCAAGCAGCGAATCAAACCTTGGTCTCCAGAGTCATAGTCCAATGCTCAGTATTCATGAGAGCCGCCTTAGCTTTCATGAATTCTTCACCTGTTCTGATTTGCTCAGATTGTTACATGAAACATAGCTCTATATCCCATCATTCAGACAAGTAGTAACTTGGGACCAGCAACATCTGGTGGCTTCTATGTCTTTGGGTAAGAGAATCCATGCTGGGATTTAGTTTGAACTTTAAAAAAACTCATTTAAGGTACTGAACCCTATCCCTAGAATAGGTTGATCACGTTGGATAGCTCCTTGGAATATGAAGGATTTAGAACTCAACTCTTACATGTAACTCTTACATGTAAACAAATCCAGTTTGGACCACCTCCTCATTTCCCTTGTAAGGAAGAGAGAAAAGGAGCAAACAGGACTTTGCAGGCATTGGCCAAATCATTAATAAGTTGTCATTTGACAGCTGAGAGCAGCCAGCTTCATTCCACAAATGAGCAGGGAAGAGCAAAACACTCAGAGAAGACAATGGGTTTTGCACGTTAGTTTTCTTCCTATTGGGAGGGAAGGCTACACAAGGGAATCCTTGCTGTCCAATTGCAGATCAGAGACAACAGTGGAAAGATAACATTTCTGTCTTGTGTCTGAAGCCTATTGGGGAGGGTGTTATCCCACTGGAAAACCCTGTCCCAGGGTCTACAATTTTGATATTAAATATGATTCAATGTGCCTGAGAGGTCACCCAGATGAGCATGAGGCAGCAATGGTCGAACGATCGAAAACCAGGTCAGGCCAGTAGAATCCCCAGTCACATAGCCCCAGGAGACCTCAAGCTGTGCAAACCCATAGTAAACAAAGGGTCCTCAGCCCCTGAGAAGCCAACTTGAGGGGATTAGAATGTTTGGCCCAAGTTGAGCAAAATCCTATCAGGCAAGGGCCATTTACATGAAGTCACACCACAAACCAATGCAGCTGAAGATCCTGAGACTTTGGCAACACCTTGTAATCTCATCATGCAAAGGAAGTTACCATTATGGAGCTTCTTTCTCATTGCAATACCCATTGTTCTCCTCGGGAAAGGATTAGCCCTTGAATACTTTTCTCCCTACAAATAGTCCCATTTTTGAGCAGTTCTTTGGATCACTCCCAGTCATCCCAGCAGACCGTTTCTCCATCCGTTGAGTAATCTCCTCAGCCGTCTCCATGCTGAGCCCCACTTCTCTGCTGTTTTCCCCAGACCAAAGGCTTCAGGAAAAGGTGCAGTAGTATGCCAACCACAACCCCTTCAATATTCCCCTATCCAGTTTCCTCTCTTTCGGTTCTTAATAAGTCTTGAGTGTGTGTGTGTGAGTGATTGCGTTAGTGCGTGAGACTTTCATTCAATAAAATCATTTATTGGACATTTTTGTTTGGTTTTTGGTTTGGCCTGACCCCGTAAAAACCGGGTAAAAAGACCCCGCTAGGTTACCCTGCCTCTCGCATTGCTATTGCTCGTGCTCTGGCTAGTTTCCATTCCCCATCACGTGGAGCACATTGAGGTGTCCTCCATGGGACCCCAGAAATCAGGGTAACAAGGGGTTTGAGAGAAGGTGAATCTAGAAGGCTCTTCAGGTCAGATTTGAATACTCCATGGACCAGTTTAGGCACACAAGATGGTGATTCCACCTCAGTCTGTAGAGCAGATACTCAGATTTAGGATTTAGATTGAGAAAGCCAGGGTTCAAATTCCTCTTGGTGAAGAAGTTCTCTGGATGATGGGTCCATCACCATCTTTCAACCCCAGCAGTTTTCTGTGAGGATGAAGGTTTGATTCACATAAATCAGTTTGAGCTCCTTTGACAAAAAGTCAGCATTTAAGCCAGTAGTTCTCAACTTTCCTAATGCCGTGACCCTTTAATACAGTTCCTCATGTTGTGGTTACCACCAACCATAAAATTATTTATTTATTATTTACAATGCCTCCCCCCCCCCCGGGCAAAGGCGGCCAGGAATGGGGGGGTGGGCAGGGAGGGAAAGAGAAGCCATGCGTCTCCCCCGGGAAACAACTCTGAGAACCCCCCCCGGGCTCTGCTTCTGCTTCGCTCTCATTTCCACTGGGGGGGCAGTGTGGGAAAAGTTTTCAGAGTGTCGACCCTGGCCAGGGGGGAGGAATCCCAGCACCTTTGTCTTGTGCACCAAGTGCAGCTCACCCCCCCCGGAAAAGCACCGCCTTGTGGCCCCCCAGCCCTTCCGCAGCACCCCCCTCCATGGCGAGTGGGGCAGGGGACGTGGCCTGCTCCCCATGCTGCCACCGCCCCCCCAAGCTGGCCCGTCAGATGGGAGGTTCTCCCAGTAGCGGAGAAGGTGAGTGATTTCAGTCCCTTCTGAACAGGGGGCAGGAGGATGCAAGCACGTGGCTCACGCACTACCACTCCTGGGCCTTTCCCGCATGTTACCTTATCGCGGAGGTGGGGGGTGCCATTCGCGCAAGCAGGTTCTTGCACGAGGTGCTCTCTTCGCTGCTCCTTCATCCCACAGCTGGCTTCCTGGTCGTGTGACTGCCCCGCCCCTTCCTCCCCCAGCACAGCCTACAGCTCCCAGACTGCACTGCTGAAGGAAGGGGCAGGGCGGTCGCGCGACCAGGAAGCCAGCTGTGGCACGAAGGAGCAGCGAAGAGAGGGCACCCCCCACACGCTCCCGCCAAAGGGGGCAGGAGGGTGCGAGTGCATGGCTCGCGCTTGCGCACCACCACCGAGGAGGGAATGGAGCCTAAGACCATTAGAAATATGTATTTTTTCTGATGGTCTTAGGCGACCCTTGTGAAAGGGTCATTCAACCCCCAAAGGGGTCACGACCCACAGGTTGAAAACCGCTGATTTAAGCAAATCATAGAAGGAGTAAGTTTTTAAAAAGTCATGGGATTCCCCTTTGGAACTTTCTTCCTAGAGTCACCCATCCATGCCCACACATTTAGTAAGTTTGTGACTTTGATATGTTGTTGAATTGTTTTTAGTTGTGTGGAATTCCTTGTTGGTTGTGGTTTAAAGGCATTTATTTATTATTTATGTTGTTCTTATTATAGCACTTATTCCTATCCTGCATTTCAGGATTAGAATCTTCCAAAGTCAGTTTGATAGCATTAAAAAATAATGTTCTGTGTCTACTGGTAATAAGTGTGCAAAGGATGAGATTCACTTAAGGGAAGCAACTATAGGGAAGTCAGTCTAGTTGAGGTCATGTACAACTAATCCACAAAGATGAAGGCAGGTACAGGGACAAGGTCTTAGGCAGTTCAAAAGTCATTACACGAGCAGGTAGCCCAGATATCCAAAGCCAAAAAGGGGATGAGACAAGGAATCATTAAATGTAACCAGTCCAGGGGGTAAGAAAGCTAGGAAACATAGACCAAAAGGCACAGTCAGTCACAGAGGTAGAACAGTTGCAAACAAGGATTCCTCACAGGTGCTGGGAATTTTATAGGGCCCTTTCCAAAGGATGTTGTTATCTCGCACTGGGGACAGGAGAAGGATGGGACAGTTCTGCATGATGTCATCTGGGTCTCGTCCTTCTCCTGTCCCCAGGTGGTGCAATTGCACTGCAAATCATTGATGGATTCTGGCTGTCAAAGACTGGTGATCACACCACCCTCCCGCACTTACCTGAGCTGCAGAGAGTCAGGAAGCGCAATGGCTGTGCTTTTTGCCCCAGTGGCTGTTGGGACAATACCTGGCTGCATTGTGGCAGGAACAGGTGGTGCCATCACCCTTCCTCCCTTCACGGAGGCAGCTGGTGTGGAGTGGTGCACTCCTGTCATGCTCCCCTATTGGCACAGACAATGCCAGCACTGAATATCTCCAGAATAAGGTAAGCTGAGGAAAGGGCCTAGGTGGCTGCCTCATGATGCCAGGTGGTTGATCAGTCAGTCGTTTCTATTTAACTGATGCTTTATATGCAATTTTTTCTTGTCTCTTCACCAAATTTCTAAAGGAAGAGGCTCTATCAAGTCTTATTGAGGAGGGAACCCTCAGCTGTTTCATCCAGCAGTTTCTCAGGGTCAGAGAAGCAGTTGTCTGGAGCAAGAAATTCCTCACAATTCAACTCCTCTGTGTCGGATTCCTTCAATTCCAGAAAGTGAATTATCACAAGTAACAATAAAGAATCTTTTGTCCCATAACAAGAGCAACAAGCAACATACTGCTGAATACAATATTAACAAGTGATCAGGATCCATCCTTAGGTGGGTTGTGGTGGTCATAATGACTATGGTAGGTCATTATGACCTAGCAGAAGACATCTGTACCTGGGAAAGGCAGTAGCTTAATGGTCATGCAGGGGTGGGCAGCTTGCAATGGTGGGTGCTGTGTTGTACTCTCCATGCTGAACCCCTACCCCAATTTTTTTATTTTTAATGCATATTTTAAAAATGCAAAAAACCTCACATCTAAGAGGTACGAAAGGCAATTTCATCATATCCCTCCCATGGGATGTCTTAGACTGCTGAGTCAACTTCTGATTTACTTTTGCTTTTTTTAAAGAAAGACCTTTCTGGGCCTAAAACAGCCTGGAGGAGGAAAAGAAACATGGCAAAACTCACTTTACTACCTATGGGGGTTGGTTTTTAGAAAAAAAATTGTAAATGAGGGTGTTGGAGGTACTTCACAGGCTATCTGGACATGCTGAAAGTATGTAGAACTTCCAGGACTTTTGTAGCAGCATATCTCTGCTCTCATATCTAAACGGTTTTTGAGATATCTCAGGTGTTCTGTATCAAAATGGCTGTTTTTGCCAGGACCTCAGATCCACATGTTTGCTTCTTTTTTTCACTCTCCACTCCCTCTCCTTCTTTGTGGGTTGTGCTTGGTTTGTCTCTGGGTGTGTTTTCCTTCCTCTCCATACTCCCTCTCTCCCTCAAGTCTCCTCTCCCTTTGTAAAAGATACATCCCCTCTATAATGTCACTGAAAACCTCGTGGGAGGGTTTGCCCCATGGGGCTGAAAGCTCTAAGACAGCAGAAACAAAAACAGCCAGCTAAACCCATCTATTTTAACCCAGAAAACACTGGGTTAAAAAAAATGGACCTGGGGAGCTGGTGCAAAAATTATTTGACCACACCAGGGCTGAAAAGAAATGTTCTGGGATGAACAAAATTGTCACGCCCAAAATATAGCAGAGATTGCTCGCACAGCTTTGGAAGCGTGCCCAGCAGCAGAGAATAACTTAGCAGCAATGCACTGTAGCCAGGAAAAACTCACCCACACCAGTTGTTTTCTTCCATCAAGGAGGCAATTTATTCTTGAGTTACCATGTGTACATATTTACAAGAACCTCCAGAAGGCATTCCAGCACTCCTCTGCTCTCTCTTTCTGACAGAGCTTCCAGCAGACACATCAGGCAACTTGTTGGCTAGCTCTCAGCTATATTTATACTCACACTAGCTGATGCAATCCTGCCAGCTTTTGCATTCTCCCCACACCTGATTCAACCTTCTCCCCTGATTGCTCATTAGTATGACTCAGCATGACTCAGCAGAAGTCACATGGCTTTTCACATGTTCACTTAATAACTCTCATCACAAAGTATTTTCTACAGGTTTGGTCCAACTTTCTCGTATAGATCCCCAAAAATCTAAAGGAAAGGAACAAATACAAAGACTATTTCTTTCAGTCAATCTAGATGTGCCCTCAGAGGGCTTAAAAACAGCCTCAAGAGGTGATTGTAGGCTATGACCTGAACTCTGCCCACCACTGTGGCAGAACATCTTTTCTGCATGTAGGGGTCCCAGGTTCAATGCCTGGTATAGCTGGATAGGTTTAAGAAAGACTTCTATCTGAAACCCTAAAGAGATCATGGCCAGTCATTGTTGCCAGTACCCCATGGATCAGTGGTCTGATTCAGCATAAAATTGATTGCTGTGTTCCACAACTGGTTGAGGGTGTTGGTAATACAGTAATGCTATTTCTTCAAGAATCATCAAGTTGCTCAAATGTTCTATTCATTTCATAAGACCTCCCAAATTTTCCTTGTATGCGGCATTCATCATTTGCAGTAGGATCCATTAGCATCATGGCACGTGTACAGTGCAAAACATGGGAAGTGTTTATTCACATTTGTAATGCAGACAAACTTTTTTCAAGTTCTGTTTGTCGTCATAGTTACTGCATGCAGAGTACTTTTCTAGCAACAGAAACTGGTAGGCTTTTTTTTAAATTTTACCATTTATATATACTTTGCATTTCATACTCGCTGATATTTTTTCAAAGCTGCTTTAAAGTGTTTGAGGAGCAGAAATGGAAGAAAAGAGTGATCTTGCGAAGGGCTTCCTTTGCTTTGACTTGAAGAGGAAACAGCCCTCTGACAGACTGGTACGGCTCAGGGGAATGGTAATGGAGTATGGAGCCTTATACCTTTAGGTTACCATTTCAGATCTGGAGTGTTACTAATTAAAGACGCAGAACACTCTGTTATTTGTATTTTTAAGGTCTATAAACTTCTCGAGGCTTCATAGTTAATGACTTGGATTAAATTAATTTTGAAAAAGAAAACTCTGCCCTTGAATGACTTTACCAAAGACTGAAGGAACAAGTCTTTCAGAGGGGAAAGGTGCTTCTTTTGCAATACAGTAAGGCTGATTTGATGAATATAAAGATCGTACAGTCATACTGTGGATGTCAGCACCATGCAAGACAAAAAATAAATAAAAATAAAAATAAAAAAATGGCAGTGCAGGAGGGAAATATGTCGGACTGTTGCAGAGGTTGTAGCCTCCAGAGGAAGGAGAATGTCAGATCCCTCTGTTTGAATGCCCTTTCAGTCAAGTGCAGTATCATTCATGCAAGGCTAAATAAATAGCCTTCATTTTAAGTTTAGAAAGTCCTCAGATGGGGAACTGGGCAATGCACTAGTGAATGTTAGCTACAGGATGAACCTCTATGGTATATATTTAAATGATCTCAGCATAAGAACCATAGTAGGAAACCAGTAAGTAGTTACAATATAAGAAACCCAGGAAGAAATAGATTGGAAGATTTAGACTCCCAGCGAACAAGAAGAAAAACAAAACTAATTTAGCGAAGGTACCTGAGAAACTCAGAAAGAGTGCTTTGCAACAGCCACCCTAGGGTTTTCTTGATGTTGACAGTTTGCTTGGTTTCATATTTTGTAGAAGAAATTTATCTCCCATGTCACTCTAAGTCTCAGTCTGCTTGCAGTTATCTTGGGTATATCTTCTACCTCTGGCAGCCAGAAAAGGTTTCAGACTAAATGAGTGCAAGGTAACAAAGAAGAAGCCTGCAACCCATACTCTTCAACTGTCCACTAATCTTCTGTCTTTTGACTTCCTCAGCTGTTTTGAAATGTCACCAGTTTCTCTCATCCCCTCCCACTTTCCTTCTTTGATCGCAGCCTAGTTCAAGGTGCAAAACCAGTTGTCACTCAGTAACTCAGCTCAGAGGAGAGTTTTCTGATCCCAGTAAGTTCAGGCAAAAGCAAACTACTGCTGCCTCTTCTAGCTTGCCTATTCTTCTTCACTGATAATTTTTGCTATCTTGACCACCCTCTAATGTTATTTGACCACAGGAATCCCAGTTTTGATCTGTGAAATCTTGGAGGGCATGCAATCTTTTCAGCTGTCTAGCATCTTCTACTGCCTTGACTGACTCCTTCTTGGCTCCTCTGCAGCCTGTTATTGGCCTCCTTGCTCCTCCTCCATGGCATATCTTGTTCCTCCTCTATTGGCTGTACCCAAAAGCAGCTGTCTGTTATTTACAGCTAAAACCAAGGAGTGTGGTGGAGTCTCCTTCTTTGGAGGCTTTTAAGCAGAGGCTGGTTGGCCATCTGTTGCAAGTGCTTTGATGTGGGTTCCTGCATGGCAGCAGGTTGGACTGGATGGCCCCTGTGGTCTCTTCCAACTCTATGATTTTATGATTCAAGGAATTTAACAAAATCTAGACTTATTCCACAAATTTGATGGAAAGAACATGAGACCTAAAAACAGCAAATTTGTGAAAAAGCAGGACTGACGTATCTGTCTATCCAGTCAGAGGGTTTTAACTACTTATCTTAAAGCCTGGGTTTGAATCCTTCTCTGTTGAATCCCTTTGTTTATGGAGGTGACTCTCTGTCACTTTTGTTCTCAATGGAAACAACAAGTTAATTTAACATTTTTCTTCCAGATAGGAGAAAGTCTTCAAAAACTGGACATTTTCTGACATCTGTTTTTGAAATCCAGGATGTATTCTGCACAAAATTCACACATAGTATTTTTGAGCCTAAGTGTAGGACCTTACAATTCTCTCTGTTGAAATTCATTTTGTTAGCTTTGGCCCAGCCCTCCGATCTGTCAAGCTCATTTTGAATTTTTATCCTGTCCTCTGGCGATTAGCAATCCCTCCCAATTTGGTGTCATCTGCAGATTTGATCAGCATGCTCTCTATTCCTTCATGCAAGTCATTGATGAAGATGTTGAATAGCACTGGGCCGAGGACAGAATCCTGTGGCACCCCACTAGTCACTTCTCTCCGGGATGAAGAGAAGCCATTGGTAAGCACTGTTTGGGTTGGGTCTGACAACCAATTACAAATCCACCTAAGAGCAGCACTGTCCAGCCTGCATTTTACTAGCTTCTTTGCAAAAAATGTCATGGGGAACTCTGTCAAGTGCCTTACTGAAATCAAGATATGCTACATCCACAGCATTCCTTTCATCTATCAAGCTTGTAACTCTATTGTAAAAAGAGATAAGATTAGCCTGATATGACTTATTTTTGAGAAATCCATGTTGACTTTTAGTGATTAAGGCATTGCTTTCTAAGTAATTACAAACTGACTATTTAATGGTACAGCATTGCTTTCTAAGTAATTACAAATGGACTGTTTAGTGATCTTATCTATCTATTATCTATCTATGTATCTATCCAGACAAAAACTTGGGCCTAACAAAATTCTCACCTACCCCTGCTTCAGGATAGCAAGCTTCCAACATCTTATGCTGGAGTTAGGAGAAAGGACTATTGCTCTCTTGGTATCATTGTGAGCTTTCCGCAGCAGATTTTGGAAATCTCTGTTTCATAACTACAACTTCCAGACTCCTCTAATCAGTATTTCTAAGCTTTGTCCTAAATTTTGCCAAGCTCTTGTACCAGAAACATTGGCTGGGAGCTGTTGGAAATAGTTTCTTAAAGTCATAAGTATGCTCCAACGCGGTTGATCCAACATGGCTTCCCTTACATTCTTCTACTTTACTTCCCACAGGAAATGGCTTTCTTTTCAGCCTCCAAATAGCTTCAATTTCTATTGAGTATATAAACTTTGACAGTTGAATACTCTGTTTTAAAAGAAACAAAGCTTGTGTGTACACATGTGCTATTCTAGATAAAAGTTGCTCTCAGCATAATTTGGAGTTTATATCCCAAGACACTAATCATTCCTGGTACCGTCAATAATTCTGTTATTCTGTAGCATGACCACTTTTCCCCCTTTGCATTGGTGAATGACAACTGTGCCTCTTTATTTTTACCCCTTAGAGGAATCCTTTTTATAGTATCTGCAAAGACATAAGGACACAAGCATTGTGTGCAAGAAAGAAAACAGGTCTCAAAAACTAAGCTGTGAATTTACCTACAAGGCATTCATAAATCTAGCTTTAAAAATGCTTTCCAGTTCTATCAAAGGATTGTAGACAATGCTCTCATAGATGCACTATAACCTAATGATAGGTTAATCTATATTTGGTGTCACGTATTTTTAATACACCACAATACCAAATTAATATAGCACAATTTTCTCTCACAGGGTCCATTGGGGACAAAGTCTCTGAACTCCTCCTCCTTTTGTCAGGTCATATCTTCCAGTCATGATTCCAGATGGCTCTTTTGTTTTTGAGTCCTTTTTAAATTTTTTTAAACCTATTCAACAACAAATAGGCTTATTAAATAAATAAGCCCTTTATTAGTTTAGCACAAGAGCTCCCTCTAGTGTCTGCAATGTTACTCTCCTGGCTGTGTAGTCAAGTGCTTTCAAAAGGACACAAGATGGCTGCCGTCACAAAAGAGCAATGTTTTGCAATGATAACAGGTTTTACAGGCTGCTGATAGCTTGGTTGATGGTGCTTTTTTCCCCCTTTAAAAAGCCACGTCTTTTCTGTGGTGTTTAGGTTCTGTTCTGGCCAGGGCTTTATTGTTAAAACGATATTGATATTATCTAGAGCTCCTTGAGCATTCTGTCTATCTCTCCATCCATCCATTTGTCTTGCAAAACACATGTACTAATATGAGTAACTTAATTCAGTTTGTAGGGAGAGGCAGCATAATGTTAACATCCAAGACCCACAAAGCTGTTGGTGAAATATACAGACATAAAGTCATGTTACAGCAGCGTATGTCAGTTTATGGTCATTTCAGATGCCTCCGTTTGGAACAACTCCCTCTTCACTCAACCTATTTGCCATTGGGGTGAACTCTCACACCTGTTTGATGGCTTGGGGAAGATGTGGGAGAGGATATGTCCAAACGTGTTCCAGCAGACACCCACAGGAAGACAAAGACATCCTTCTGGACCTTCTGAAGAACTTCCAAAGGACCTGGATGAGGATGCCATCTTCTTGTGGATGTTTGCTCTGTCATCCCCTTGTTTTTCCTCAGCTGCTAAATAGCTATGGGAGAACACCCCAGAAGTAGATATGTAGTGTGACTGGCCTCAAAGGCCACTACCTAAATTGCAAACCCCAGGATTCCATAGGATGTTGAAAGTGGAATAATAGCACTATAACAGGCTAGTGCGGAAATGGCCTGGGTCTGCTTCTTCTCTCTCATATAGGTAGGGAGCTTACTAAATCTGAAAGTGTCCTGTCACTTCAAACACCCCTCTGCCTTTTCCTTTAAACACTTCTTCTGAGTAAAGAGTGAGGAGTTTCACTGGTTGCCTAGAACCTCTTTAGAGTTTTATGGTAGCGTATTTTCTGTTTGAGTGTTAAATACGGTATATTACTCAAAAGTCCAAATTTGTAAAAAATAAACTGTAATCTTCATAAAAACAACAAACAAAACAAAGAATTGGAGTTTATATGCAGTTCAAACACATACAGTTCTTCCAAGTTCTTTTGAACAGTTTCCTTATGTCTTGGAAACCTCATATAAGCACCAGTAACACAAATAGCCCTTTGGCTACACTATCAGCAAAGGCTCAACCTTCAAGTCTAGGGGTCTTTCTGCGCTATACTGTTGTAGTGCTATTATTCCACTTTCAACATTCTGCGGTTTGTAGTTTTGAGGCCAAAGAGCTCTCTGGCTGAGAATTCTAAATGCCCCTCCCTAAACTGCAAACTCTAGGATTCCATAGGATGTTGAAAGTGGAATAATAGCACTATAACAGTGTAGTGTGGAAAGGCCCTAGGTCATGCTTTCTGACCAGATTAAAAAATGGTTTGATTTCTCTTCTGCCTCTCTCTCTAGGCTTTCCCTGACAAACTTTCCCATGCTGACAAACCTTGTCCTAGAGCTGTCTCTGGCTGAGGGAGTGCCAAAACCAATCAGTGTGCCTTGTATATATATGTTCTCTTCTCCAGCCCATCCTTCACACTAAAGGCCTTGGTTTCTCTCTTAAGCAGCTATTCTGGTTGCCTGGCAACCTGGTGCCAGATTATTCTGGCACTCAGATAGCCACACACCACAGAACTCCACCAGAGATTGGTTGAGCAGAAGGGAGATAAACAGGACAGAACTTTTCAATCTGCCAGTATGATTCTGGATCTTGACCACTGCACTACGAACTGGTCTCTTGCTACCAACTAGATCAGTGGTTCTCAACCTGTGGGTCCCCAGATGTGTGTGGACTTCAGCTCCCAGAAGCCCTGAGCATTGACCATAGTGGCTGGGGCTTCTGGGAGCTGAAGTCCACGAACATCTGGGGACCCACAGGTTGAGAACCACTGAACTAGATAGTCCTTGGAAAGAGTAGTAAAAACTTCCCAAAGCAAGACATCTTGGTATACAACAAATACTAGATTGAAGCAATGAATATTGACACTAATATCTGGTGTAACAAATAAAAGGTGCTCTGGTAACTTCAGTCTGTCTCAGACCATTTGTCTAAGTCTGAGCTGAAAGGTCCCATGTGAATATATTCAAGTTTAAAAAGGTGCAGCTGAGAGAGGGATTTTAAACCTTCCTCCCTTCAGTGGTTTTAGCAGCCTTTGCCATCTGTTTCAGTTGTCTTACAGGGGCTGTGGTGATGAAGATCTGCTTATTTCTAATGGGTAATGATAGACACAGTGGTTGTTTTTCTCCAAGCACTTTCCAGAGTGAGATCAGGAAGCTTTGGACTTGGCTTCAGACAGCATTGTGTAGGTACATCTCTCACTGACACCATGCATTTATGAAGCTAAGTCAGAACGATAGCACAATGGGGGAAGAGTAAGAATGAGGCAGTTTTTGCACTACATTGTTATAGTGCTATTATTCCACTTTCAATGCCCTGTGGAATTCTAGGGTTTTTAGTTTAGGGAGGAGCATTTAGAATTCTTAGCCACAGAGCTCTTTGGCCTCAGTAAACTGCAAACCCCAGAATTTGACAGGATGTTGAAAGTGGAATAAAAGCACTATAACAGTGTAGTGCGGAAATGGCCTAAGAGACCAAACGTTGGAACTATTAATTTTTTTGGACCACAACCCCCAGAATTCTCCCATCTAGTACTTCCTGTGACTATCCTAGCTGGGGGATTCTGGTAACTATATTCAAAAGTAATCTATCACAGCTTTGACAGAGAAGAAGAGCAAATGGCAGTGGGATATCACATTTTCCATTTTTGCAGGTGGAACAAACACTTTGTACGTGGGTATAGGTGGCCTTGAAAATCACTCAATGGGAGAGACCCTTTGCAACCTCTAAGCAAAGTAGTAAACCTGGGAGGAGACATTTCAGATCACCTTTAATCCTTCTTGTGGGAAAGCAGAAAGTAAATGGTGTCTGTGTCTGTGTTCAGCATGGGCCCAATTAGATAAAAATAACTGTTTAGAACAGTGGTTCTCAACCTGTGGGTCCCCAGATGTTTGTGGACTTCAGCTCCCAGAAGCCCCAGCCACTATGGTCAATGCTCAGGGCTTCTGGGAGCTGAAGTCCAAAAACATCTGGGGACCCACAGGTTGAGAACCACTAGTTTAGAACCAATCCCTTTGCCACATAGAACTTTATACCTCACAGGAACCTTGTATGGGAGGAGGTTACATTGAGAGACAGTCACTTCTCAACATTAGCTAATGAGCTTCAAGGCTGATTGAAGATAGGGAATGAAAATATGTCAGTTCAACTTTCTTTTGGATTCACATTTTTGAAATCTCAACATCTTTCTATCCCAAGTATGACATTTGGAAATTTTGATAAATTCTTCAGAAATAGAATTGTAGTGAAATTCTCCCCTAATTAGAACAGCTACGTCCAAATAAGCACAGCTGTTCCCAGTAAGAGGACCATCCTTTTTCTGTCTTCTATATACATGTTAAGAATGAGGAGCCACTCAGAAACAAAAAAGTTGTAAACTTAAATCAGAATCAACATGGCTAGACATACATAGATTACAATATTGACTTTTAAGAGCTGGATTTAAAATGTCACTTTAGATGAACAAATCTTTCACCTTTGGTTCTTCCTACATTTGAATTTTTTTAAACACATAAATTCCTTCTGTACCAAATATGATAAAATTGTAAAATTTGGTAAATTCTTCTCAAAAAAGAACTAATATTAAATTTTTGCACATTCCTAATCAGGTATATTTCTAATTAGAGAATCAATTATCTCAGTCTCCCAAGTTCTCATCTGATAGCTAGGCTGTGTTTCTACTGGTTCCATCATCAATATTTTCCTTGCATTTTCTCTGTGTCTTCTTAGGGCCTTTCCACCCTACACTGTTATAGTGCTATTATTCCACTTTCAACATCTTGTGGAGCTCTGAGGTTTGTAGTTTAATGAGGCCAAAGAGCTCTCTGGCTGAGAATTCTAAAAGCTCCTCTCTAAACTGCAAACCCCAGGATTCCATAGGATGCTGAAAGTGGAATAATAGCATTATAACAGTGTAGTGAGGAAAGCCCTGTATCTGTAGACATTCAGTCAGAGTTTGCATCTCTTATGCTTTAATGCACAGGGCATAACACCAGTGAAGGTTATGACAGTGAGTAACTTTGGAATAGTTTTGTCTGACTAGAAAGATATAGATCCAAGGAATGAATGAATGAATATAAAAATATAGATGAGCAGTATTTATTAAAGAAGGAATAAGGATAGCAACAGATTTTGGTAGAATCATTAATCAGGATGGAGGCTGCAGTCAAGAAATCAGAAGAAGAGTAGGACTTAGACAGGCAGCTATGAAGGAACTAGACAAGATTTCGGAGGTGTACAGATAATTGAATACCAAACTCAGGATTCTCCGTGACATTGTATTTTCAGTTTCTATGTATGGTTGTGAAAATTGGGCAGTGAAGAAGACTGGCAGGAAGAAAATGTACTCTTTTGAAATGTGGTCCTGGCAAAGAGTTCTGTGGATACTGTGGACTGCTGAAAAAGACAAATAAATGTGTCTTAGAGCATATCATGCATGAACACTCACTAGAAGCCAAGATGACTGAACTGAGACTCTTGTACTTTGGACATATCATGAGAAGACATGGCTCACCAGGAAGGGTAATAACACTTGGGAAGGTAGAAACCAATAGGAAAAAAGAAGGCTGCAGTACAGATAGATAGACTCAATCAAGGAAGCCACAGCTCTGAATCTGTGAAACCTGAGCAAGGCTGTTGATAGACTTGGAGTCTTCTCTTTCATAGGGACATCGTAATATGAATCAACTCGACAGCAGTTAACAACAAAAAGAAGTTTTGTTCTATGGGAATGCTAGTTGTTGGTTGAAAATATAAATCTAACACTATGCTATATTACTGTTCTGGCATTATGAATACCATATATGAAAAACACAGCTCATGTTATTGAAAAAAATGGTGAGTCCAAGAATCCAGATCAATCTACAGAGTACCTAAAACTTTTTCCACTCTGGAAAGGAGAGATCTCCATCTTTTCTTTCTATCTATACATTAAATTTTCCATGTGGAAGGAAGACAAATATAATTTCTTCAATAACACCTCAGTCCAAATGAAAAAAACCTATATAATGATGTCTTATATGTGAGAGAGGCATAAGCCCTTTTTGCACAGCATTTTCCATGCAAAAGGGTGCCTGGAGCATCACGCGATTGTGAGGAGCAATCTGCATGATGCACTCACAATCGTGTGATGCTCCAGGGGCCAGCAGGCACCGATTGCACACCTTTTCATTTTTGACTAGAAGCTGAAAATGGTGCACGATCGTGCATTGCTCTCGGGCCCTGCACACACTTACCTGGTGTGTGGAGCCTCCGGAGCCATGCCAGTCACACTTCCTGTCCCAGCACAGCCTGGGAAGTTCCCAGGCTGCACTGTGGAAGGAAGAGGCAGGGCTCTCACGTGAGTAGGCAGCTCATGTGGAGCCAAAGGATCCCGGACGCAAGACCCTCTTGCCAGAAACTGCTCGCACGATCCCTGCACCCCAGCACTGGAAGAAGGTACGGTGCAGAAAGGGCCATAGTATATGAAAATATTTTCTACATGCTCCATGAGTTTTGTGAAATAAACAAAAATAAGGTGGGGTGTGTGGGCCAGATTGTCCCAGTATTCATTGTCCCACAACAATGCATTGCTGTGAACTATCTTTGAAATGATAAAAATATTTTGAGCTGGTTTGATTTTGAATAATCCATGGGTTTTGCAGCAGTTGATGAAGCCTTGTGATGAAGGGGGTTGGTGGGTCTGACATCTCCTGCCTTGCCTATAGATGTCTCTATATGCTATTTCTTGAAAAGTTACTGATGTGGACATAACTCTCTGATTCCCACTGCCTGCATGTACTCTGGTCATGCTGGATGGGGAGTTACTTTCATAAACAACATTTCCAAGCTGTACTCAACCTGGAGGTTCCATTTATCCATCACTGAAAATAGCTGTTGATAGACCTGTCCTTTATGAATCTTTCTAATGTTTTTTATAGGAGATTAGCTGCAGGGTTCTGTCCTAGGACAAGTTTTGTTCAATATCTTTTCAAATGACATGGATAATGGAATAGAGGACATGCTCATCAAATCTGCAGATGACACCAAACTGGGAGAGATAGCTAATACTTCAGAAGACAAAACATGATTCAACATGACTTTAAAAGATTGGAGAGCTGGCCAAAACTAATAAAATGAGTATCAACAGGGTTAAATACTAGGTGTTATATTTGACCAGGAAAAATAAGATGCACAAATATAATAAGATCAACACCTGGCTTAACGTGAGTCAACAGTGTGATGAAGTCACAGAAGAGCCAATGCAAGTGTAGGCTTCATCAACAGAACTATAGTGTCGCTATCAAGGGAAGTAATGGTGTCACTCCATTCTGCCTTGGTTAGACTTCGCTTGGAATACTGGGTCTAGTTCTGAGCACCAAAGTTTAAGTAGATCAGTGACAAGCTATAAAGTATCTAGAGGAGAGTGACCATGACAGTACAGTGTTTGAAACCAAGCCAAGAGAGCTGGATATGTTTAATCTTGAGAAGAGAAGACATATTATTTTCATCTATAAATTTCTGAAGGGCTGTCATCTAGAAGATGAGAAAACTTATTTTCTGCTGCTCCGGAAGATCAGGCCCAAATGGATTCACATGACAAGAAATGAGATTCTGGCTAGTGGAACAGACTATATCAGAAGGTGATTGACTCTTTCTCATTGGAGGTTTTAAAACAGAAATTAGATTGCTTCCTCTCAGAAGGCTTTAGTGGTAGATTCCTACACAGGCAGCAGGTTGGATGAGGTGGCTTCTTGGGATTATTTCCAATTCTCTGATGCTATGATTGTATAGCCTTCTAAGCAGCAATCTTGTGGAATTGGTGCATATTGGATCAGAGCACTAAGACTCTTTGACTAGCAGGGATGATGACACCATGCCCTGCCCAATGACACTTTCCTGTTTGCTCTGAGCTCAGCTGCAGTCTATGTAGTAGCTAGCTACCTTGGATTGTTCACAGCTACCTTGAGTCCTGTGCAAGGAGAAAGGATGGAAATATATTGAGTAAAACAAATAAATAGGGTGGGATGTGCAGGACAAATTGTCACAATATACATTGTGTCACATTATATTGTTGTGAGCTATTCCTGCTGTAATACCCAGCTTGGTCCTAAATAGGCTTACAAAAGACTTCCTTCTGGTAGATGAAATGTGCTGTAACTATTCTGTTGACTTTGAGAACAAGTGTTCCTCCCTGGGGCTAGTGGGGTTTTGGGAGAACTCCTAGTTTTCCTTATGATGATTGAGAACAGCATGTGTCCCTTTCTTTCCCTTGCTCACATCTCAGCTGAGTGCAATGTGGTAACCAGTAGATTGTTTTTTGGCATCTCCCCATTCTATGATTACCAGCCAATCCTAATCAGTTGGTTATCATCCCATGTACTACTAACCTGTGTGGGATGTACACACAGACACACATATATCAAACTACACAGCAGCCTCAATTTCTGGGGGGTGGAATTTCCTTACAAAGTGTAGTTCTTGAGGGAGCTGCCATCATAAGTGCCTTCATTTCAAACATTTGTTACTACACCACTGCTTCTTAACCAGACACCAGTCACAAAAAGTATCCAGAGATTACAAATAACTATCTAGATTATTCTTGCTATTTCCCTGGTTCCTTGAAAAAAATAATATTGATCTCTGATAGCAACAAATTATGTTGTCCCTTCATTTTCCTATGTAGACTTTATTTTAAAAATGCTGAGTCTAAATGTATGTTTCCCAATATCTGCAGGACTTCTCCAGAATGCTGCGTTAAAGAGTGTGTGTCTGTATGTGGTCTTTCTTTAAAAAAATAAAAATAAAAATCAGGAATTCATCTCAGATAGCCAGGCGATGGGGAAGTTCTTGCAATCTTGTTTCTGCTTATCCTTGCAGACTCTTGAATTGCTCTGAAGCCACCAGCCTTTCTGAAAGCAAGACACACTGATTCCCTCATTATGTTACCGAATGGCAAGTTAAGCAAATTTCTGAACTCCTTTCAAACTCCAGAGTCTGTTCAGAAGTGATAAGACAAGACAACATATTTGACTCTCTAGGCTTTTGTATTGAGATAGTCCTTGGCAAAAGTTTTTTTTTTTTTTTGTCATGGGGGGAGGATGAAATGCTGTCTGCCCGCCCTTCTTTTTACAGGATGGGAATGCAGAGAGAAAAATCTCCAGATTCTAATTTGCTCTCTGTGGCTGTTTCGCTCATTTCTTCCCCATTTTCCCATCCAGTGTGCTCAAATTGACTTTTACACTGAGAACCACCATATAAAATTGTCCTAACCTCAACTGTGCTTATCAAAGGCACCCAGAGGAAATAAAAAAGGGGGATTTTAAGATTACAAAGGAATATTATTGCTGGTTACAAATGAAACTACCAATCAAAACTTTGGTGTGTGTAAGGGGAGGGTTTGTGGAAGCAGGAGGGAAAGAATGAGTAAATTAGAGTCTCAACTAAATCTCTCTAGCAATGCAGCTAACTGATTGAGCAGGGGTTTTAAACCACCTTTCTGCATTTTGACTACTGAATGAAAATCGTGCGCCTGCAACTTTTGTGCCCATGTTATAATATTTTTTGCTCTTAGACAATGGTGTTTAGATTTTTTTTCCTTTAAAAGTAAGTAATGGCAGGGTTTATTAATCTTATTTACAGTACCTTGTCAGTGTACATGAATATTTACAGGGTTTTTCCTTCTACTTCCAAGGTTGTTACACTCTAAATGGAGATAGTGGCAGGAGAGCAAGAACCGCTAGTTGGTCCTGTCAGAATGATGGCTGGAAGAGATGGGAACAAAAATGCAAAAGCTGGAAAAAGTACAGAAAGGGTCAAACCAAAATGGTCACAGAGTGTGGCAACTCCACTACAAAGAAATCCTATATTGTTTGGGGTTTTTAGTTGGTTTGAGTCCCAAGTTACTTGCAGGATCACCTCCTTGCATACAATCCACCCTGTGCACTCAGGTCCTCTGGGGGGCATTTATGTAAAGATCACAGTGCATGTGTTGGTGACCTCAAGGTTGGACTTCTGCAACACACTGTGCATTAGGCTATCTCTGTATCAAGTTTGGAAGCTTCACTTAGTTCGAAACATGACAGCCAGATGGTTTCCTGGTGCATCTAGGCATGATCATATTACACCTGTATTAAATTCACTCCACTGGCTGCCAATTAGTTTCCAGGTAAAGTACAAAGCATTGGTTGTTACCTTTAAAGCTCTATGTTATCACCGTGAACTGGCCTGGCTTCGGAAGATATTAGATATCATTTGATATCATAATTCGGTCTCATTTTGCCACCCTCAGCCAAGTGTTTGTGAGGCCCCTGAACAAGCACACAACTAGGCATGGCCATCAATTGCTGAACATCCTTTCTCCACCTAGGCAAGCCAGACTCAGCCAGATCTTTGCTTTAGGAGACCTCCCTAGACAAACACCTCATTAACGATGCACGCTAATACAAAGAGCCCCCTGTCCTGAGCAGGTAACTTGGCAAGCTACTTTTCATTGGCAAAGCGCGCTGCATCTGCATACTGGCCATTCCATTGTCGATTCGGACTTAATCCCATCATGTTAAATTCTGACCTTTCAGAGACATTGTCTCATGCCCAAACCTCATTGTTCTCTCCCAAGTCCAGACTAGCCTATGGTCATACCTTCCCTATAAGAACCCCCAGGTCTGAGAGCTTCCTCGGATTGCTCCCGAGTTCCAGATCGCCTTGCTGCTGTTTTGCCCGGTGAGCTCCCCTCAGCAAACCACGCTGAGCTTCTTCTCTTCATCTGCATCTCCTACAGGACTATGAGAAAGATGTCGTATCACCCATTTTCCCCAAAAAACTCTTATTTCTTATTTCCTAGTTTGCGGTGTGGTTGTGTTGTCTTAAGTGTTTGTCTGTTCTTAATAAAACATCATTTTTGCTATTTTAAAACTGTCTGACTGCTTAAACTGACCTGACCCCATAGACATTGGGTTACAAGATCCCCGCTAAGTTGCCCTGCCTCTCGTTAGCTTAAAGCGAGTGCTCCAGTTAATTTCCCCATCTTGCGTTATTGTGTTTAGGTTATTTGGACGCCCCTCAAGGGGCCCCCAGCAAACAGGGTAACATCTACATGGTTTGGGTCAAGGTTACATACAGAATTGCCTTTTCCCACATAATCTGCCTCACATACTCAGGTCCTTTAAGGGGACATTTACTTTAGCTAGCCAGGACTAGGCTGACAACTGTTGCACAGGGGACTTTTTCTTTGTCCCCAGATTGTGGCGAGACCTGCTGGAAGAAGTTCAACAGCTGGATGTGCTTGTCTGAGTTTGAAATAGCACTAAAGACCAATCTCTTCCAGCAGGCCTATCCAGATGATTTTTAAATTATTGGTTTTTAAATTATGAATTTCTTGTTCTAATATGTATGCTTTTTTAACTGGTTATGTATTTTAATTGGTGTTCTGTGTTGTTTGCTGGTATCTATCTTGTATTTTAATCTGCTGTTCCCCACTTGGATCCCTAGGAAGAGGCAGGTAAGAAATAAATATTATTATTTCTGCTGTTTGTTGTTGGATAGTGAATATGCAACTGTAAACATAACTCCTGAATGCTAGCCTATATTCTTTCTGTTACAAATATGAATAAATGGGTGAATTGGCCAGTTTGACTCTAATTAATTGTTCAGTCAAGCACAAAACAAAATTAAATTCTTGCTCAGCTTTAGGATGACATTAAGGATGTACTGGGATTCAGATGATCAAAGTGGAGGACTGCCTGAAAGACTATGGACAGAAAAAGAGAGAAACTGACTCATAGTTGCCTAAAGACCATGCATACACTCTTTCTAAATGTCTAATGGCCATTTCCGCACGGGACTGTTATAAGCACTATGATTCCACTTTCAACATCCTATGGAATCCCGACCGGCTCTTCCCGAAACTGCAAACCCCAGGATTCCATAGGATGTTGAAAGTGGAATCATAGCGCTATAACAGTCTTGTGCAGAAATGGCCTAATGAAATGCACTTCCTGTTAGGGTGGGATGAGGGTGATCACACACTCAGTAGCAAATAATATGGGAATCAGTGGCGTAGAATTTTGCCACAAGCAAAGAATGCATTTGATCCCTGTTCCTGAAGGTGTTTCATAGGGATTTTATATAAAAATGAAATGCCTCCCACAATGTTAGCTCTCCGGGAAAATTGCTGACTCGACATGGAGGCTGATAAAATCCCAAAGCCAGAAATCTTAGTGATTAGCTAAAGCAGAAACAATAGTGGCTCAAGAGAGAAAGCTGTTGCTCTTGCGTACACCTGCCCAGCCATTAAATCTTCAGGGTCCACTTCTAGGGGATGGAAATGCCAAAGGGCTGGTGAAACATAACTTGTAACTTAAGACATGCTATAAATTAAAAGAAGAAGGTCGGAAGTGATCTGAAAGGTTGTGGGAATTTAAAAGAAGATGAAGAGGAAGGTCTTCTGAGTGCTGTATGTTTCAGAACTGTTGGGAGAAATTCTGCATGTTAAGCAAAATCAGCCCAATTTGCCATTAATATAATTTTCTTTTGATAAATGGTCTGTTCAGTCTTGGTTTGTGAACTGAAAAGAAAAGGTGAAAGAAGATTCTTAAAAATTCTAAAAAGTGAAATATGAAAACTACTTTGAAAACCAGACATTTATATAACCTCCTTTGCTGCAAGGGACAGAATGGTGGAAGGAACAGATCCTTTTAAAACTCATCAGAGAGAACTGACCCATTCAAAATGGGTCACTGTTTTGTACGCTTCTGATATTTGCAGTCTAATAGTATTTCAGTATTTCTGCACCAAGCTGGCTCCATTTTCAGTCTATCATATTCATGTAGCACTTTAAACCATCTCTTGGCATTCCAGTAAGTCTCATGCCATCAGGTATGGCAAATTTATATGAGAAAGAGCAGCAGAGTGTTTCTGCAGATTTAAAACTACAAAGCCCATGATGCAATGAGACAGGAAGTATAATTGTGCATATAGTATTCAATTGTATGCTTCACTGGCTTCAATGGAATGTACTTCATTTTATGGGTAGGATTGCATAGGACTGGAGCCCAAACAACTTGATGGAGCTAAGACAGCAAATGTCATGATGCACTGTGCAAATTAGCAAAATGCATATGCAGAAACATATCAAAGCAAAGAACTGACAATATTGAAGGAAGAGGGAACAGAATCAGATGAAATTCAGAAACAGAGCTGTATTTCTCAGGGATATCTATTGCCTGGGACTCAAGAAGCAGAATGACAAATAGATTCACACACAGCAAGATTTTACAAATATCAGTGGCAATACAGAATGGTTCCTATCCAAAGAGTTTTTACTTTTCCAATTTGGCTGACTTAATTTTTAAGGATTTTTTTTTCTTAATTCAACTGTTCACGTTTTTCCAAAAAAAAAAAAAAAATTCTGACTGTCAAGATTAAGTTCAGGTAGATAAACCAAATGCAGATAAATTGGATGGTCTGAGGAAGATCAACTCAGATTAGAGAAGATTTCAAAAGCAAAAATCAATGAGGAAATAATAATGTGACAACTTTTAGCCCGAAGGAAGGACAAAAATAACATTTTCAAATATGTAGAAAGGGGAGTTAATGGGCTTAAAGTGTATGGACTTAATGTGCAGAAATGTGATTCATAGCTAAACATTAAAGTATGCTTGCATGGGCAGGGGAGGGGGACTTTTCTTACTAGATTGGTAGGAAAGTGGATCATGTTACCAAGACTATCATAAGAGGTTTTGGAATATAAAATGGTAATTACACATTTACCATCTGCCTGCTCTGAAATAGGTATAATTAATCTTGCCTTCATACAATGAGGAAAATGTACAAAATCAGGTTTTGTCTATCTATGGATAAACACACACACACACACACACACACACACACACACACACACACAGACAGATACGTACACACACACACAAACATATTTTGGAGAAGTAACAATTCTTCATTTCATCTCTTTCCATGAATGAAGCATTGTTTCCATCTTCTGCTTCCCATTAGTGGAACTGTCTTGTTGTCCTGAGGACCAGCAAGATGCAACAATTGATTTACAGAGCTTACAAAGAAGAGGCAATGGCCCTTTCCGCACGCGACGAGGGAAATGCTCCCTGCTGCTACTCACTGGCTTTTTGGTGGGTCCGTTTTGGTCTGTCCTGACGAGGAGCAGTGCGAGCTCATCGCTCTACGCTGCTCCGGCAGCCAAAATGGCAGCTTCCGGTTGGTGGAGGTTCCCCACCAATCGCTGAAGCTCGCCAGCCTAAAGCCTGCCCCGGCAGATCTGCAGGCTTGCACTGGTGCATGCCTGCAAATCTGCACCAGTGCGTGGGAACGGAGTGGCGCACTCCGTGCTTTTGAAAAACCTGTAAAAACGGGTTTTCAAAAAACACGCTGCGCGACCACTTCGAGTTGCTCCAGAGTGGACTGAGGTGCGGAATTGCGGCAAGTAGTCCGACCCAGTCCACTCCCAAGGTGCGGACGACCTCCGTCAGAGGTCGCACCGTGCCATACTACTTACCCCATGTGGAAAGAGCCCATATAAAAATAGCTTCAGGATTTTTTTTAAAGCAGATATTCCAACTGTACAAATTCCCCATCAGATAACTCCCCCCTACACGCAAAAAAGACCATGCTTTGCTCTCTGCCATTGCTGTTCTCTTAGGCTGAAAGAGTATGACTAGCGCAAGGTCCCCAGTGTATTTCCCTAGCTAAATGGGCAATCAAGCCCTGGACTCCCAGAGTCCTAGTCCAGCCATTACACTATGCTGGCCATTCTATCTAATATGTAAAAGTCAAAGTTTATCTGTTTGTGTGTGTCAGGCGAAGACCTCATATGATTGGCTGCCTAAGAAAATTCAATGGAATTCTGAGGTTTGCAGTTTAGGGAGGGGCCTTTAGAATTCTCAGCCAGAGAGCTCTTGTGTCTCAGTCAGCTATGACAGTCTTGAGAAGGCTGATTGCTATGGAGATGAGGCCTAGTAGCAAGGAGACGGAAGGCAGGGTATTCCCTCAGGAATTCAACCTCTGTATGTTAATAACTCTGAATATGGATTGGACTGGGGAATATGGGGAAAAGCTACAGGTATTGGACAAGACAGTTTGGGAATTAAAGACACAGGTTCTCAAATCTTTCTAACAAGCATTACCTATGAGAAAATAAAATCCTGGGCAACACTGGGTATATGCACTAGTCTGCTATACAATAACACTTCATTTATGAATCTGTCTTAGTTCATTCACGATCAGGACAGTCCAGTGGCTCATGCAGCAGTCTCAGTCCAAATCCAATGATACTTAAGCCACTTTAGGTGACTTCTGCCACCTCATTAAATCTGTACATCCAGAACTGGTACCTCCCAAATCCATGCTTCTCCTTTTTCTTCCCACCAAAATTGTCCGATAAGCACAACTCAACTGACAGCATAAAACTAGTGCCTTTCTCCCTTCAATCAATAATGCAGTCAATAGGGAAGATGAAAAGGCTAAAGTTCTAGGCAAAAGAAGATGGTGTTTCAATATGTTTTGTGCAGGTTTTTTCTGAAACTGTATGATAATTTGCATGCATACTTTCCCTTCCATTTGAGCACTTCATAAACATTTAATGAACATGATATGTCCAGATTGCCCCCTTTTTCCAAGTGGTTTTTCAACTGCACATTTTTTAACTGCACATTTTTTCCAACTGCACATTTTATAGCCAGCGCACACTAAAAATGTATTGTTAGCAGTTAGTTATCCGAGCTATAGTTAAGGTGGGAAAGAACAGAAAATGTTTGGCTTTGAATCCATTTGGATGTAATGAAGAATTACAAATTTGCTCACATTCAGCAAGAAACTGTTAGACAACTGAGAAGTATGAAAAACCAGCAGATTTTCCAGTGACCATAGCAACAAAAGCACCAAAGGAGGGAGGTATTCAAAGTGCTGTGGTCTGGCTGCTGACTGGGCTGGTTATAGGGATCACATAACTCCCTTGCTGAAACAGCTCTACTGGCTACAGATCTGTTTTAAGGTAGAATTCAAAGTGCTCATTATGACCTTTAAAGCCCTAACAGCTCAGGTCAAGATTATCTAAAAGATCATATCTCTCTATGTGAACCTCCCTGAATTTTAGGATACGCAACAAAGACTTTCTCTCAGTCCCAGTGAAGGGAGATAGCAGGGAGGCACCATAGTAACTAAATAAGATGGAACCATGTTAAAGAAAATGTATTCTAAATTACAGAAAAATTAGAAGCTGTGGGGTATTAAGCTCAGAAGAAACTCAAGGAAAAGCAGATTAAGCTTTACAGAACATTCTGATCCATATGATCTGTAGGAGAACAGTTTTGGGAGAAAAGTTTGCCAGTAGGCCTCTGCAAACAACTACTTGCCTAAAACCTGAGAAGACAACATGAAAAATGGGAGTCCCGTACAGGCGTATGTCAGTTAACAAAGCTTCTGACAAAGAAGTTCCTTTTTCCAAAGTCATTTTATACCTGTCTACCCTGCCTTTTCCTCCTTATCCTCTGTCTAGCTGGATATTTTTTTATCAGCATCAGCATTGGGAGGATGGTGAAGGAGGATGACACAAACACAGACTTTAAGTATTATGTTACAGCAGCATTTTTGCCCTTCCAGGAAGAGCTTTCATATGGAAAATGTGTGTGTGTGTGTGTGTGTGTGTGTATGTATGTTTTTCAAGTCACCTGTTGACTTACGGTGACCCCATGAATGTCACAAAGTTTCCTTAGGAAAGGAATACTCAATGGTTTGGCCAGTCCCTTTCCCTGAGATTATAGCCTATAGTACTTGGTATTTGTTGGCAGTCTCCCATCCAAGTGCTACCCAGACTGACCTTGCTGAGCTTCCAGTATCAGACAGAATCTGGTGCTTTTAGGGTATGCAGGCCCCTACAGCTCTTCTAGAATACCCTTTATGGCTTCCTTTCCTTTTTCAAGGTGTTTGGTGGCACTTTGCAATGTTTCCCAGCATCATTAACTCTTTTCCATCTGCTGCCCTGATGATACTGGAAGGAGACAGAGTGACTTAGTCCTGTCATTCTTGACACCAACCAAAGCTAACTATTTTTTTTCTTTTACCTTCCTTGACTCTGCTATTCTAATTCTGTACTTTTTTTATTTTCTCCTGATGAATCTCCACCTGCCTCACTTCATCAGTTCCATTGCCCAATCAAAGCTCCTGCCACATTCAGCTTGTTCAGTTTTTTTTTTCTGTATGCTCCTGTCTTGATTTTTGTAATCATATTCTCTCCATGATGCTGAATGCCTCATTCATAATCCACTGCAGTTCCACAGACTCTCTTTTTCCCCCCTCCAGTCATCAGGCAGCTTATTTTCAGGCATCAGTTTCATAAGCACCCATTTAGTATCTGTCACGAAGTCATTTCAATTTTCTTTTTTTTAAAACCGGACAGGCTTCATGTTGATTTCCCCCCCACTTAACACACAGTCAGAGAAGGACAGAAAGAAGGAGAAGCTGTCACAAAAGGCAGGTGCTTTTTTTAAAAAAGCAACACTACATCAAACCATCTTTGGACATCATTTGTCTGCCAAAGAACAACTGTCCTTTGACCAAGATCCTATTGAAAGCTAGCATTGGCCATTTCCACATGGGCATATTGCCCACGCTAGAGCGACCTCTCCAGGAGGTCTTCTTCACCGGGGTCTGCGCTAGTGCAGTTAAAAAAAGTGAGGTTCTAAACCTCAAACTGTTCTAGCGCAGACCTGGGGATGGCGCTGTGAGTTTTATAAAAACCACCTTCAAAAGTGGTGTTTATAAAACTTACCCGCGCTGCCCCGTAGCAGCCCCCGGTCAAGAACTGCAGAGATGCGGCAGCGCGCCCCTGCAGATCTGCCCGGGGGCGGGCTTCTGGCTGGCTCTCTGTCCTAATTGGTGGAGTGCTGCCAAAAGCCGCCGACCGCCATTTCGGGCGCCGCCGGGAGCCGCGGAGCACTGCCGAGCGCCGCTGAAATTTGGCGGCGTTTGGAACAGCGGATCCACACTCTTCAGAGGGACGGAGCAACCCGCGCATAGGTAAGCTCCGCCCCTGTGTGCGCGGCCCTGTTTCGGCCCCCCCATGAGGAAAGGGCCATAGTGTAATATCTTTTTCCCCAATATTTTTTTTTATTATTAAGACAATATATACATATATAAAACAAGAAATAGAATCGTAACATAAAAGATAGACAAGAAAAAAAGAAAGAAAATAAAGACACAATAATGACACTCAATCTAATATATAAAAGTCAAAGTTTGTCTGTTTGTGTCAGGCGAAGACCTCGTATGATTGGCTGCCTAAGAAGACTCTATGGAATCCTGGGGTTTGCAGTTTAGGGGAGGAGCCTTTAGAATTCTCAGCCAGAGGGCTCTTGGGCCTCAGTCAACTGTGTCTGTTTTGAATAGGCCGGTTGCTATGGAGACGAGGCCTAGCAGCAAGGAGGAAGGCGGTGTATTCTCACAAGAACCCGACCTCTGTTAATAACTCTGAATACAGATAGGATTGGAGGAAATGGGGAAAAATTACAGGTACTGGACAAGACAGTTTGGGGAATTAAAGATATAGGTTCTCAAATCTTTCTAACAAGCATTACCTATGAGAAAATAAAATCCTGGGCAACACCGGGTATATATGCTAGTAACTTATAACTCTAAATAATTATATGTGTATGTTTGTATGTGTGTGTGATCAAAATAAGAGAAGTAGAAAGGAAAAAAAACATAATCTAAGTAAATCTAACTAAGAGAACTTAGTCTAACTAATCTAACTAAATTAAAATATATAAATTAAAATGACTTCCAACCAATGATATATTCAGTATTCATCATATTAATTTATCTCCTATGTTAGTAGTTACTGCATAGTAATATTTATTCTAGACTAATATAATAATTTCTTAGACATACCTTATCTTTATCTTGCTTTCCCTTTAAAAATAAAGAAAACCACCAAATATTAACAACTCAGGCATAGTGTAATACTTCACCAGCATAACTCTCCAGGATTGTGGAGAGAACTGAGCTGGTCAGATGGGTGCAGGGAGGCAGAGGCCATTTCCGTACTAGACTATAATATTGCTATTATTCCATTTTCAATCTCCTGTGGAATTCTGGGATTTATAGTTTACAGAGGCCAAAAAACTCTCTGGCTGAGAATTCTAAAGGCCCCTCCCTAAAACGCAAACCCCAGGATTCCATAGGATGTTGAAAGTGGAATAATAGCACTATAACAGTTCGGTGAGGAAATGGCCTCAGACTTGCGTCCTCACATCATTCTGGAATTCCTGTGGACTGTTTTACCACCTAGGAGGATGCTAGCATAAGAGGGGCATAGAGACCTCCTTATGCAAGTAGGTGTCCTGCCTCACCTGGAACAGGCCTCTTTGGATTGAGCCTCAACTGGAGCCAGAGAAAACTGACAGCCCTATTGTGATAGAAACAGATTCTGGTTCATCCCAAGTGGCACCTGTTTATTTGGAGGAGGAAACAAATCTCTCTGCCCAATCATATGTTCATAGTTCGAAAGTCAAGACCAGAAATGCCAGAAATGTAATCCTCTTCTTTAAGTATAGATTTGATCAAGGAAGACATGTCCCTGAATCTGCAAGACCTGAACAGGGCAGTTGAGGATAGAGTGACATGGAAGCCTCTTATCTATAGGGTTACCACAGGTCAAAGTTGACTTGATGGCAGTAAACAACAACTACAGCTGCGTTGACCATAAATTTGCTCAACCAAGTTCATTCCGGTTCTGCAGACAATAGATCCAATGGTTCCTGGTAAACTTGTGTGATTTCCTTGGCTTTTGATATCTCTGACACTTGGCTTGAATTTGCACTAATCTCTTTGTTAACTCCTTTCTCCATTTAAGACTCAGTTTGGGACTGTCAGTTTCATTTGACTTGGGATTGTTTGAATTATGCTTCTGTTTCTATGGATACTGGTATCACCTTGGAACTGGTGTAGCTTCCCCCTGGTCATCCTCTGTGACCTAGGGGAATATGCTCTTGGGTGCTTGCTTGCTTTGAAACAGGACAGCAGATAAAATGTGCAACCACTAGTGAGTCTAAACCTTGGTGATGAGCGACATCCATGTGAACATCCATCTTTTTCTGTTTGTCAACAGCCCATTGGTATACTGGTGCATGCAAACGTGTCGAAGAATAAAATATTTGAAGAGCTGAGTGTCAAATTGCACTTCAACTTCCACCCCCTCTCCATTTTTTTTCTTCGCTCCATTTTTCGAAAAAGGTTGCTGCTTGAAGGTTGCTGCAATTGAGAGCTGAGAAATGACAGGCGGAAAAACAGTGATTGACCCATTTCCTGACAGCCATTTCCTTCTCACACTCACAACTTCTGTTGCTTTTTCCTACCTGAGAAAGGAAAGCTAAAACTACCTCTCTGTATGAGACGGGGGTGGGGTAGGGTGGGGGTAACTGAAGGGGCAATCTGGAGAGAGAAAAAGGAGTGGTGGGAAAGGATTGAACAGAAGATAACCCATCTTCCAATCCTGGTTGCAGCCTTGATAGGCTGTATGTTTAAAAGGATTACCTAAGGTGAAGATATATACAATTCCATGTAAGGTGGGGTGGGTACAGCATGGCCTGTGGGCTGAATGCAGTCCTTAGACTCTACTTTCATAGCCCCTGAAGCTCCCTGACAGTTCCCCAAGGCTGCGCAAGCCCCCCCCCACAATTATTTTTAAAACAGTCATGATTTTCAGACAATTTTTTGCAGTCAAAAGGGCTCCAAAAAGTATGAAAACCCATGAAAATACTCCCACACCCAGAAGCACTCCAGAACCCTTTAGACCCTTTACTACTCTCAAATATTTCCTTTTTCTAATTGGAAGATCTCTGTGGCCTGAGCCATTGCCTGTGTGGAAAGCAAGTGCCAGGAGAATACTGACTCTTCCCCTGTGAGGAAGAATACTTCCAACTAACATTTGTGTCACTTGACTGCAGAAGGAAAAGGAAGGACTGACACTCTGGTTTCCTCCACCAACTGAGGATCAGGGAGCACTGGGCAGGTATTTCGCTTGTATTCAAGACAGAAGACCAGGAAACTTCCATCTTCTCATCAGCACTGAGTATCCTAGTTTATTAGATGCTATGAACACTAATATCCCTTCTCAGAGCTTGAAAAAGTTAACAGCCTCTTAGAATCCTCCTGCCAGCACACTGATGCCTTTAGGGGTGGTTCTCTTTCTCCTTCCTTTTTTGCCCCCCCCCTCGTCCTTCTCCTTTTTACCTTACAGAAACAGAAAAAAGGGGGGAAAAAATACTTACAAAAATTTCGGCAAATAAGGTTTCCTTGGTCAAGCCGAACTTAGAAATGAGAGTTGTAATTTAAGGAGAAATGAATACATCTCACCATAATTGGGAAGACTGTGACCTTGGGCCCTTCCACGCTACACAATTATTGTACCATGATTCCAATTGAACTGCCATGATTCCGTTCTATGGAATCCTTGGATTTACAGTGGAGGGAGGGGTAGTTAAAATTCTCAGCCAGAGAGCTTTAGTGCTTCAACAAACGGGATTCCCCTAGGATTCCACAAGATGTTGTCATTGCAATTAATTTGGAATCACAGTGCTATAATTCTGTAGTGTGGAAGGGCTCTGGATGCCTGCTCAGTCTGTTGTTGAGGTAAATGTTAGCTTTTTATGGGCAACTTCATGACCCCTGCTGCTCTTCTTGTGGTTCTTTATTTTTAAAATCAACTTTGACTGGACATAGGTTGTTGTGGGTTTTCCAGACTTTGAAGCCGTGTTCTATTAGTATTTTCTCCTGACGTTTCACCTGCAGCATCTGTGGCTGGCATCTTCAGAGGATCCTCTGAAGATGCCAGCCACAGATGCAGGCAAAATGTCAGGAGAAAATACTAATAGAACACGGCCTTAAAACCCAGAAAACCCACAAGAACCTATGGATTCCGGCCATGGAAGCCTTCGACTTTACATTTGACTGAACAGTTCTTCAGAGAACTGTTAGAAATGGGACACAGATACTTCAAGGACATCCCATCTGCCAAGAAGGCAGCGGCAGAGCTTGGAGTGCATGGAGGGGTGGTGGGAGGGGGGCAGGGCTATGGTGTGGGGGCATGGCTGTGGCACATGGGGGGCATGGCCATGTTGCCTGGGGGCATGGCTGCAGTGTGCGGAGGCATGGCCATGTTGTGTGGGGACATGGCCACATCGCATGGGGATGTGGCCACAGCATGCAGGGACATGGCTACGAGCTGGGACACCCAAAAACATTGCTGCTGGGGGCAAACCACCCCCATTGCCCCCCGTCCCTACCCAACTGCAAGAAGGAGAGGGGAAAGGGAGAAGAAACACACACAGAGAAAGTAACTTTGAGGGAATTAAACGGCCACAACTTTAATGGTAATGGCAGCTAGATTTGGAGCTTTGTAGGGCCATAGATGGAGACATCAGCTGAACCACCTGCTAAATGGTGCTTCCACCTCAGCCTGCACAATGGGGAACTACCAAGAATGTGGCAGAATGTGGAAGCCCACATGAATATCCACTGCTTTATAGATCCTTCCTGCAGTCTGAAAGTGGGGCTGACCATGGCAACCCACAAGATAATCATTTGCTTAGAAATCTCAGTCTCTAAGATACTCTTATAGAAATCTACTGTTGGGAAGTGGGCACACATGCCCTGTTTATCCCCAAATTAAATTCATATAATGTTTAAAATTACCCATAATGAAGCTGTGGCAAGGAAATTTAGGGCAGAAAATCCTATGTGAATTGCTATGTGGGAAAGATGAATGAGAAGAAAACTCATTAATATTCACATCCTCAATGGAAAAAGAGTGTCTCAACACTCAAGAAAAATGAGAGCAGCCACGAAAGTTTTTGTACTTTGGGATTCTGCTGAAGAAAATTTGTTTGTGAAAAAATCCACATGGTTTTCCTATAGAGAAATAGTGGTTTTGTGAAGAACATGGATATTTTGTGGAGAAAAAAGCAAAACAAAACACTGATTCCTCTGCCAAAAGTAGTGTTTTGTGTAAGACACACATATAAGTAAACAGCTTGTAATTCTTCTGTATCCAGGTACTTAGGCCAACTATGCAAATAAGCCGGTTACTGTGGAGGCTTTCCTGCATTTGTTGTCTGTGCAAGAACCAAATATTTTCCTGTAGGAATCCATGCATTTTATATTAAATGCACATTTTCTGCAGCAGAATACCATCTGCAATTTTCACAAGTCAATTTTCCCCAATGGAGGACCAAACTGCTCAAAAACTGCTGCGACGTCCTTGCATTCTCACAGAGGTGAGAGAAATTTGCTGAAGTTATTCATCCTTCCATGTGAGAGAGAAGATTTGCATCTGTAGTGGGAAGTGAACAACTCAGAGAGCTGGGAACATTTGGGCCCTCAGATAACTGACAAACTAATGTGTCAGAAGAGGGTAACCTCGATGGTAAAAGGTCTAGAAACCAAACCCTATGAGGAGCTGTGTTTGTTTAGTTTGGAAAAAAGATTGAGAGGTGATAGAATAGCCATCTGGAGAGGTGTCGTGAAAAGATGGAGCAAGCTTATTGACTCTTGTGGTCTCTCTGATTTTATAAAATTCCTTCACTACTCTGTTAACCAGAAATCTAAAGCAAAGCACAAACTGAAAAAGAAAAGAGGAAAAGTAGGTGGAAGAGACTGTCTTAGTACTGAGAATGAGTGCTAGTACTGAGCCATCTCTACCACAAATAGGATATACCAGAGAGGGAACATACCTACTCTTGGTCTGCTGAGGAAGCTCTCTCCTCCTCAGCCCATCAACAAAACTGGTTGGCAGTGGTGTGGCCCTCAGACACACCAACAAGGGAGTGGTTCCCAGCTTTTCCTCTCCTGAACTCCATACAGCGAGCTCTCCTTGAGCCCAAAACTCAACGCCTTCCATAGTATTGCGTACTGCAATTCCTCTTGCAGTATTAGCTGTCTCAATACCAGTTATATTAGCACATTCTTTTTAAAGTCTTTTTAACACACACACACACATTCTATGAAAGTCATTCCCCCCGCGCCCCCGTTTGAAAGAAACTTCAGCAGTATCACTGTGAAGTCTCTTCTTTGCAAATGAGCCAAAAAGCTTTACTTCTTTAATCTTTCCTCATAATCAGTATTAATTTAGCTGCATCCCTCCAAAGCAATTATATTCCCTCTTTTTTCTTCCTTAAGTACAGATGCAGAAAAAGGATAAAAGCTGGAAGGATTCCCCTAACCCACCACCATTTTTTTATTAGTATTCTTAGCAATTTGCATTAATAACTTATTCTTGCTTTCCCTCAACCATGACTCAGAACAAAATTTAAACTTTACAAAGTCTTCCTTGCCTCATCTAAGTGCAAGGTTTTTGATCATTCTGGGTTTTTCCTTTACATTTTCATGTTACCAGCTGGGCTTTCCTGATACAGAACCAGAGAGAGGAAGCATCAAATTTAGGTGACACGGTTACAGTGGGGGAAGGAAAGAGGGCTTATGTTATTTTTGTTATTTTTGTTAGTTGCTGTCCAATAGGTTTTTACTTATGGTGACCAAATGAGAATCGTCCATGACCCCTGGTCACCAACTATCCTGTTCACATCTCACAAACTCAGGGCTATGGCTTCTTTGATTGAATTAATTCACCTACTGCCTTCCACTTTGCCAAGAATTATTGTCTTTTCTGGGTGGATATTCATTAACTTTAATAGTTATGTAGATATCCCAGCTTAAGTACTGTATGATATAACAGTCTGTCATTGTATTTTGCTAAAGGTGTGTCCCCAAGGCACTTTACAAATACCCTTGGCCACCATAGAGCTGAACAAGTCTTCCTGACCTGTATTTATTGTCTTTATTATCTTGCATTATATTTACAATTTCCTAATATCTAAATACACTTTTTTGTGTAAATATACATTTACCTATTTATTACAAATCTAAATACACATTTGCCTATTATTCCCTGTGCTATTTCCCACTCCTAATATAGAACTACAATACAGAATCCTATTTTGTTGTCTATATTATTTGTGGTGTTTACATTCCTTTTACCCATTCTATAATTGATCTCCAGTTCCTTTCAAACTATTGAGTTGCGGCTCCTTTCATCAAACTTGACAGATTCTCCATTTCCATAATAGCTGTGATTTTAATCTTCTAACCATCCACAGAGGATTATTGTCTTTTCTAATAAGTAATGTTATCTCATGATGTGTCCAAAGTATAATCGCCTCAATTTAGTCAATTTGGCTTCTAGGGAGAGTTCAGGCTTCATCTGCCCTAGAAAGCATTTATTTGTCTTTTTGCTAGTCCATGGTATTTATAGAACTCACCTCTGGCATCATATTTCAAATGAGCTGGTTTTCTTCTTGTAAGCTTTCTTCACCATCCAGCATTCACAACCGTACACACAGATACTTTCACTTCCTCATCTTCTATTGTGCTATATGCCATCCTTTCCCAACAATGGCCTTCAGCACTCTGTACTGGACAAACAGGCTAATCTCTGTGCCAGAGGATAAATGGACATAAATCAAACATTAGCAATAGGAATACACAAAAACCAGTTATAGAATGCTTCATTCTTCATGGACATTTCATCTGGGATCTCAGAATAGCAATCTTTGAACAAAAAATTAAAATTCAGAGGCATACTGGAATTGCAGAATAGGGATATAGGCACAAACTCTAGTCCATTGATAGTGGATTGAACAAACATAATGGTATCCTGGCACACTACAGATATAACAATAGTTAACAGCCCAGTCTCATACATGCTCTGCTTCCCATTTTATCACAGCTCCTTTCTAGTTCTCAGCCAGCATCACACTACATTCCAAGAATTCCCTCCACTATTCATATGATTATCTAGTCGTCTTGGCTTTAGGTAAAGTCTTTCCTCCCAAATTTGTCCCCCAATGACTATTGTTAAAACTGAACTTGTCATCTCATCACCATACTTACAAGTTTTACATTTCTGTTAATATTCAAAAACACATCTGCTCGTTCATAGGCATAAATGTCTGTCAATAGGCACTTCACTCCATGCATCAGATGAAGTAGACTCAATCTATAAAAGCCTGTGCTACAAACTTATTTTTCTCAGTTAGTCTCAAAGGTGCTACAATAGCCCTTTACACACTGATCCAGACTAACATAGCTATGTCTTTCAATTCTACCGCCAATGATGTTCCCTGCTTGGGTGCTATGAGCAATAATTTATTGTTGTTTGAGTATTATTTTAAATGGCAGTTTTAGAGGCATTTTGGCAAGACTTTCACAAAGTTCATGCTATTCTCTCTCAAACAATCTATGGTGCTTGAAGGATGAGTAAATAGCATATATCTTGCTAGAGTGGTTGGAGTGACAAGAAAACAAAGATACACTGGAGGAGTGCATTGTCAGATGCCAAGTTGGGCGATTATATGTCAAGGGTTTGGGCTACATTAGTCCCCCCAGGGACCTTGGAAAGTCACGCACCCCATCCCATCCCAGCTCAATTTTTTATTCCCTCCATGCCTTCCAGTAACATCTAGGAGTCACAGGAGACATTTTTTTCCCATGGTTTTGGGCTTTCTCTAGGACACTCCATGTGCCATGGGCAAATTCAGCTTGGTAAAGAGGTTACTGGGGAATGACATGTTCTCTTCAAGGGCTGTCAGTGAAAAGAATGGGCAGGCCCGTTCTTTGCTGCTGGACCAGGTCTAATGGTTTGAAGTTACAGGAGGGTAGATTTAAGTTGAATGTTAGGAGGATCTTTTTGAGAGTAAGATCTGTTTGACAATGAAAACAATTGCCCAGAAAGGTGGTGGGGTTTCCTTCTTTGGACATCTTCGGAAAGAGGCTGGACAACTATCTGCTGGAGATGCTCCAGCTGTAGTTCCTTCACTGAGCAGGGGGTTGCACTCAATGGCCTACAGGAACCCTTCTAACTCTATGATTTTATGAGAAGTTCAGGTGTCTTTTTTTTAAACCAAAGTCCTCTATTGGGCCTGAAATGGGCCATGGAGAATGTGATGAGGTAGCCCACAATAGCTCCAAGGAAGAATTTGGGAGCATGTTAAGGCAATTTTTTTTTTTAATTGAGAGGTTCTTCAGAGCCTGGTGGGCAACAAAACTGGCCCTGAGAGCCACACTTTTCCCAGTGCATCTTTAAGGACAGCCTTGCCCCAATCTGGCACTTTCCAGAAGTGTTGGAATAAAAATCCCACTATCTCCCAACCAACAACCAAAGTATGAAAACTGTATGGAGCCAGAGAATGCCAAGATGGAAGGAGCCAATTAAATTCCTCAAAGAACATTTCCGAAGGAGCCAACCACAAATGGTGCTCATTGTTGGCAATTCTTGTACATGCCAGTTTTCTCTGTTAGTTCTGCACTTTCTCACATCAGTGTTAATAATTAACAAAATTGCAGGTTCCATTCATTTCAAAGGGGAATGCAGACAGGGGAAAAAATACACTGGTGGATTGTTATTTGAATTTGTATTGTACAGCTAGATGTCACTTCCCAGTGTTAAACATAAGATGCTGAGAAGGCCATTTTAACATGATTCTTCCCCAGGAAGAAAATTTAATTTTCAAGTTACAGACAGCTGTGTTGTGTATCTACTACTTTATAATTGAGCAGTGTTTCAATTTTATTCATGCCAATGATGCCATTATTCCTAACACTCCCCTCACCCTACAACATCTAAATATGAAACATGATTGAAACAGATAACATTTCTACCAGAGGAGACATTAGCAGGATTATTCAGAAATAACTTTTGAAAACATCACCACCACCACCACCTACCACAAAAATTATTAAAATTTTCTTAACTTCTGTCAACTGAAACTTTATCTAACTTTAGTTCTTCATCTTTCTAACAAAAGCCATTTGTTCTCTTGGTGGACACTGGCTTTATCCCAGAGCTAATGGGATTCTGATCATGTGGGGAACCAGCAAACTTTGGTTACCCCATGTACTAGAAGACGTGATGTCAATTCACTGTTCAAGAACTGATTCAATGGACTGATCCAGCATTCAAGAACTGATTCAGTGGAATGATATGATTTTTAAGATCTGACTCAGTGGATCTTTGATGTCAGGACCCTGGAACTCCAGGACACAAGCTCTGAGTCTGAGCCAGAGTCCCTGGAGCCTGCTGCACCAGCACAGCCCACTCCCGAGGCTGCCCCAGGCACAGAGCCCTTGGCCCCAGTAGCCCCAGCAGCAGAGCCAGGGGCTGCCCCAGACCCAGCCCAGCCAGAGGAGTTGGATAGTGAGTTTCAAGAGCAGGTGCCTACTTACCAGTAGCATCGGGAGCAAAAGAGTGCTCTCAGGAGGTCAGAACGTTTAAATAGAAAACGCCAGGCAATCAGGGCCCAGCTGTGATAACACCTGGAGGAGTGATCTGCCTATAAAAGCAATCACTCAGCCTTGGGTCTTTTGTCGGCTCACAACTGACCATTCTGGGTGAAGTGCTTGTTGTGGATCTCAGCTTGGCCTCCTGAAACGCTGCCCGACCTGCTGGAACGTCGCCACCTCTTGATCCCGGACCAGCTCTGGTAACTTTTTTGTTCGAACAGACTTTGACTGTGTGCTCGCTTGGCTGTGACGTAACAGCCAGGGAGTCTCCCTGCTGCCGGTATTTACTGCTATTTTTCCTGTTCTGTTCTGCTGAAGTAAAGCCCTTTAATTTATTCTCTGCCTTATCTGCAAGAGACCTGTAGCCGGCTCCCTTGGCTGCTTGCCAGACCTGGGCGTTGACATTTGATCAGACCTACTAATAAGATTTAGGCTGCTATAATTATTTTTGGAAGGTATTTTCCCCAGCTATGGTTATTCGCAGAAGAAAAGAACAGACTGCCCTGGATTCCTTGCCCTATTACAAAGCTTAACTCAAAATCTTCTCAGCAGACTGACCTGCTTGGTCAGCGCAGATCTAACTTTTGGTAGGATAGTTGGGCTCCCCTCCACGAAGCTGGACCCACTTCTTGTATCCCCCTTAATCTCTATTGCCTGTTTGCTGTTCCTGTTCCTTCACTGAGGGTGGAAGGCTCTCTGGGATTGCAGGCTCCATGAAGAGCCATTCTGCAGGTGTCCCTGCTGGCAGATCAGTCACTCTTGTGAAGCCACCAAAGTCCCTTCCAGAAGAAACCGTTAGGGTGGATAAACAAACCACACCTTCACTATATCCCCAGGTGAACATGGCGCTGACTTGAACCCCCAAACACAAGGTAGGAAGGTAGAAAAGAGAAGGAAAGAAAGAAGGACAACACACAGACAGACATATATATAGAACTTTGGCGAAAGGATCCATCCAAGAAAGGACGGAAGGATGATTTATTCTTTCAGGCTTCCCTTCTTATACCATTCTTATGTTTATATTAAAGAATGCTTACAGGAAGAAAAAATTCATGCATCAGCATCAGCAGAGTCATAGCTTGTGCACGTGTTACATTCTTCCTGACCCTTAACTTTCCTAAGTCTGTGTGTTCCAGGCAACATCCTGGGTCATTCCCAAAGACATCTTTTATGATAGCAGTGTCCTTCACTTGTACATACTGATCACTGTATGCACTAGGCAGAACAAACAGTTCTAACACAAGGTTGTTTGATGAGACCTGAGTGTCTAAAATGCCAATTAATGTCACAGTTAATGATTACCAAGTATTAATTCTACAGCAAGTTACAGAGCACCAAATGTCATGTTAGAAATCAGATACTGTGGTAGCAGCTGAGAAAAAAGAAAGTGATACTTAGAATAAACAAGCTAGAGCTCAAAACAGTTTAAAAACTCCAAGCAGCCTTTGTCATGCCCTGCCCTGGAAACCCTGATAGAGACAAGGAAAGTTCTGATTCAGAGGCAGAAGATAGCCCAGAGGAACACAACAACCAGCAGGATCCAGAGCAAGGGGAACAGAAGGACCAGCAGCAACAAGAGTCAGAAGAAGAATCAGCCCAGGCACCTACTGTGGCAGAATGATGGTGAGAGAAAGAAGGGCTCAGGCATTCAGCTCATTTATATGCCAAACAAGCCATAATGAGAGAACACTTGCATCAACACTGGTTGCCTGCTGTGTGACTATGATTCGGGTTTGCCCCTTTTGGACTGGATATCCTGAGACTCTGGACTTTTGGACTTGCTTTGGACTTTTCTCTCTCTCTTTCTCTCTCTCCTTGCTGTGAGTAAAAGCTCTGCTTCTACAGCCTGCCAGTTGCTCTTGAGCTGCTTGGCTTGTCTGAGACATGACAGCCTCAGTCAAAAGGCTCAAAATTCATTTTTTTTCTTGTCTCGTCCCACATAAAACTGTTTTTAAAACTGTTCTCATTTGCTTTCTGGCTTGCAAATTCTCTGGAGGAATAAGGAAGGAATAGTAAGCAGGGTTAGTTGGTGAGTCTCATGTCAGTGGGATGCTAAACCCAGTCAGGGTTTTAGTTTGAACATGAAAGGAACTAGCCAAGGTCCTGAACCTATTTTGGGATTTCTTTTCAGGTTAAAACTAAAACTTGGAGTGGATTTACTTCCTCATGGACTTCAGAGCCACCAAAATACAACAGAGAGCATCTCTGAGTTGCAACATGCCAGCCTGGATCACACAGTAGGTGGCATTTTGAGTCTATGGGCATTCCTTCTAGGGATTCCATGAGAACTCCCAGATACAGCTATCATTTCACAGTCCCAAGGAATCCCCAGGTTTTCTATCATAACAAATGGCAAAAACTCCCATTAGCCAGTTGTACAGGTTTTAGATCCAACAGCAGTGTTTCTTTCAGGAAGTAATTCATTATACTAATAAGTTTTATACAGATAAATTACTTTGCAAAGAGCGGGTTGCATTAATCATCTTTTTTGAAAAGATGAACTCTAGTGAAGTTTCCCATTGCCTCTGAAGCACAGATTATTTTTCTGACAATTTCTCTTTTGGCCTGTCATTCCTGTCTTAAGCATGACTGATGATTTCATATATTCCCCGTTATCCAGTATAGTCATGGGAGATTTCAATATAACTCAAATGCAGGACACAAATGTGGGCTGCACCAAAAGCTAAAGACGTTCAAGAGTAATCTATACTTCCAATAGACAAAAAAGTCATCCATAATGCATTCCTGATTTGTTTTTCCTGTCTTGTAATATTGAAGTCTACCTATTCAGATGGAGATATTACCATGGGTTTCTTTTCATTTCAGTATTTGCAGTACTGTGTTCTTGGTATTTCCTTTTATCTGATCAAAATGCTAAGGATACCATTTTCAGAAGCACTTACTCTAAATCATTGGTTCTTAACCTGGGGTCTGGGGACCCCTGCAGAACCACTCTTTTACAAATGAGGGAGCAGTTTCAGCACTCAAGCTGCATCCCTGACAAAAGGGACATAGTAGCAGGCATGTGCACACACTCAAGTTATGACTCCGGAGACCAGAGTTTAAATCCCCATTTGGCCATGGAAACCCACTGGCTAACACATTCCCATTCACACAGTCACAGTCACATTCCCTCAGCCTCAGAGAAAGGCAAAGGCAACAAATCTTGCCAGGAAAAACACCATGACAGGTTAACTTTAGGGTCACCAGAGGTCAGTTTTCAAAGGGGAACGATGTGGTGGCTAAAAAGAACGTCCCCCTGTCAGAGGCACTTTGTTGTTATGTGTTTCCAAGTCACTTCTGACTTATGGCAACCCTAAGGTAAACATATGACAGATTTTTTTGGGGGGCATCATGGGTGGACCCCTGAGTCACCCACGTTTTGGGGTAACACATGATTTTATAGGTGCATAATCAGTTCCAACTGTGTCCATTCCCCAGGGCCAGCCATGGTGTTAATAATAAATGGGAAGTCTTTGGATGGAGGAAGGATTGTCTAGAGGACTGCAGGCAACTGCCAGACTTAGAAACATGACTCTTATTTTTCAGCTGTAACTAAGGAAGGCCAGGTGATTCTTCACTGATAGATCATCACATGGTGGGCTTTAAATGTGATCAGCAAACAAGATTCATGCTCTGTTCCAATACTAGCTGTTTTGGAGGAAAATGTATTGAGCACGTCCGAGAAATTCTGAAGCGCAACTGTCATATGCGTCTGATAAAAGGCCAGTTTTTCTTTCTTTGGTATTGGGTCTAATGATCTGATTGCAAGCAATAGCTCTAAGAAGTGAGATTAATAGAACACTTTAAAATGTACAGATCTGCAGAACCTATATGTAAAAACACATTTTCCAGTGGTAGAGAAATATGTGCTTTAAGATCTGTGCTCTCATGAGTTTTCTCTTTATTTCAGCAGGGCCTGATGTTGCTATTGGATTTGAATTTAGCCTCCATTACATCTTAAAAAAAGGGAGGGAGGGAGGGAGGGAGGGAGGGAGGGGGGAGGGGGGAGAACTCCTCTTTAAAACCCATCCTTCATAGCAACACAGCTCACTGCATCCTTTATCTTAAATATCCTAGTAAGAACGTGTCATCTGAGAATTTGTGGCTTATCTGTTCTCCCTCATTTTATGCTCCATGCTGAATGACAGAATCAGAGAGGGCTTACTAAACTGAGGATAGGCTGACCTGCCATCAACAAAAGTCCTCCGTTATTTCCAGATGTCCAAACCATCAGATCCATTGTGGAATCAAATATTCTTATTGTCTACTCCTCACAAGATGGCCAAAAACTGAAGGATCCTCCTTCATGCTTGTATAAGATAAATCTACATTCACACAGTTACAAGTTGTCACCTAAACCACTCTCCTGCTGAACATGACATAGTACAACTGACTGTATATCTGGCATTGTGTCTGATTATTATTTCCTTGTGCAATGGGAAATGCACATTGGCTGTTTTTGCAAACCCACCAAATTAAGTGGTACATTAAAGGTACTGACTAATGATGATGAACCATCCCAGAATATCCAACTGCATGGGTGTAGACTCACTGAATCAATTGTTGAATGGTGAGTCACCATATAGGTAAGTGGAATTGATTCCATGGTTCTCCTCTAGTAGGGATAGGCAATAGTGTTTAAGCCCATGTGAAATGGTTATACTTGTAGATTCGCTTATTCAACCCTGTACTGAATACATCCATTGTACAGTAGCCAAGAAAACAAAACAAAACAATCAAAGGATGTCATGTTGAGGATGGAGCAAACTTGTTTTCTGCTGCTCCAGAAACTAGGTCACAGAGCAATGGATTCAAACTATAGGAAAAGAGATTTCACCTAAACATCAGGAAGAAATTCCTGGCAGTCAGAGCCCTTCAACAGTGGAATATGTTGCCTCGGAGTGTGGTGGAATCACCTTCTTTGGAGATTTTTAAGCAGAGGCTGGATGGCCATTTGCTGGGAGTGCTTTGAGTGTTTGTTCTTGCATAGCAGGGGTTGGACTCATTGGCCATTGTGATCTCTTCCAACTCTATGTTTCTATGATTCTACATCTATAACAGAACTTACACAGGTGTGTGAAAACACCAGGATTCCAGCCAAAAGGAAATCATTATATTGAGGTGCATGTAACTTAGTGAGGCACACTATTGCAAAGTAGATTAATACTCTAAGCAGCCAAAAGAAATAAATAGTGTAGAGATGTACGTAGTAAGCTTTAAACACACAGGCCAAGATTCTACATACTTTTAGTGCAGTAAAGATAAACCAGCATAGTTACAGCGGCTTCCCCAGTTGTACAAGCAGTTTTAAGCCTAGAACTTGCTGACCGTAAGTTTAGCACCCACTCACCAAGTCAAAAGCGTGTAAGAGGGATGAGTGTGTCTGCATGCAAAATGGTTGATTTTATTGGGAACTGCATCAGTGCAGTCTCTGAGAAAGTATTGCCAGTTTCACACTATTGTTACCCTGATTTCTGGGGTTGCGTGGGGACACCTTAATGTGCTCCATGTGATAGGGAATGGGAACTCAACAGAGCACAAGCAATAGCAAAGCGAGAGGCAGGGTAACCTAGCAGGGTCTTTTTACGGGGTCAGGCCAAGCCAAAAACCAAACAAAGATGTCCAATAAATGATTTTATTGAATGAAAGTCTCACGCATCAACACAATCACTCACACACTCACTCAAGACCTATTAAGAAGCAAAAGAGAGGAAACTGGATAGGGGGAATATTGACAGGATTGTAGCTGGCGTAGTACTGCACCTTTTCCTGAAGTCCTTGGTTCGGGAAAACAGCGAACGAAGTAGAGCTCAGCATGGAGAGGGCTGAGGGGATTACTCAACTGGCAGAGAAATGGTCTGCTGGTATGACAGGGAGTTATCCAAAGAAACTCTCAAAAACTAGGACTATTCGTAGAGGAAAATGTTGAGGGCAAATCCTTTTCCGGGGAGAACAAAGGGTGTTGCAACAAATGGCAACTCCTTTTGCATGATTGGATTACAAGATGTTGCCAAAGTTTCAAGATCTTCGGTTGCATTGGGTTGTGGTGTGAATTTATGTAGAGGGTCCTTGACTGATAGGATTTTATTGCTATCAGTGCTCAACTTGGGGAAAACACACTAATCCCCTCAAGTTCACTTCTCAGAGGCTGAGGACCGTTTGTCTACTGTGGGTTTGCACAGCTTGAGGTCTCCTGGGGCTATGTGAGGGGGATTGTACTGGCCTGACCTAGTTTTTGATTGTTCGACCGTTGCTGCCTACGTGCTCATCCAGGTGACCTCTCAGACACGTTGAATCATATTTAATATCAAAAATTGTAGACCTCGGGAGAGGGTTTACCAGTGAGGTAACACGATGGCCCTATCCCAGCATGGGGAAGTGTTGAAGCTGGTCTGCAATGCGTGCTATCTCACGATGTCATTGCAGTCCCACTCCTGTCTTGTTCCCAGCCATCGCGATCGCATATTATACTATTACCAGAAAAAATCTTCTGATAGGCCCCTTTAGCATGACGATCACATTGGCTGGGGCCATGTGGGAAGGGCAGAAGCACTATCAAAGTGCTTCCTCCCTCAGTGCAGCGTCGGAAGAGGCTGGCTGCACTGTAGAAGGAAGGAGCATATCCTGAATGCTACTGTCCACTGGAAGCTGGCTGGGTGCAGAGGAGAGCATTTGGGACATGCTCCCATCCCAGCAATGGCACTGCTGGCATGATGCTGGGATGTCATGGAATCCAGGTATGGAGCCAAAAGGACCTATGACCATTTGCACAACTATTTTCACATTGGTGTAATACAGGGACATGATTTTTGCCATAGTTTTCTTTGCTTGATCACGTTTCAAGGTTTTACAACAGATGACTTGTTCAAGACTGACCTGAAATCAAAACCTATAATGTAAAATAATAATAAAAAAAACCCACTCCCCTCCTTCCCCCACCCTCTCTGTAGTGATAAATATCTTATTAATAAAATAATCCATTTCACTATGCAGTGGAGGAAGCCCTGTTTATCTCCAAACAATGCCCTGGGAATAAAACTACATCGAGAAGCAGTGCTGTACCCATTGGTTGATTCAGTAGCAAATTAGGAAATGTGCAAGTCTGCTAGCTTTAGTTCTACTGCCATTTGATATGTTAGCAACACTTACATTAATAAGCAGATAAGTGGATAAACTTTTGCTACCTTGTCTTTTAAGGGCAAGCTTCTTCTAAAGTAATTGACTTGTATTCTGTTAAGGACATACATATGCATAAGCTGTGTTCTGCATGTAGGGCAAATTATTTACCATATCCCAATAGCCCAACATATTCTGCTGATAGTGGCACAAGTGGGAGTTGGGCACACAGCGACACTGAGCCTTGTGTTTGCACATTGCAGAGCACCCCCTAATCATTGACCTATGCTGTGCCTTTCTACAGGGATGTTGTGTAATGGTGGTATAACTTATCTACGCATGTGGATATTTATGGTATACTGAGGGGCTGTCTCCTCTTCTCTTATGTTTTTGGGAGAAAGAGAAAAAAAAATAGTATTTTACAAGTTCATTGTAGAACTAGTTCTAACAGGAAGTGATTAGTTGCAAGCTTAAGCCACATAACCTTTCCTCCTTCTTCACCCCCAGAAGCCTTCAGTTCTCCCTTTTCTCACCTGCCATTGGCTAAAAGGTGTCAGGGCCACTCCAGTCTCTCCCCCATCAGATCCCTTAAATTAACCCTTTCTATAACTTTACTATTACAGATACTTTTTAAAAATAAGTAAAAAAAGTTACTTATGCCAATAATTTTATGGCAGTCACACTCGTTGCATTCGTTATAAATACAGCGTCACTAGGAATAGACATGGATGTTGGATTATCAACTTGGAACATATATACATACAGAGAGAGAGAGAGAGACAGAGAGAGAGAGAGACTGTTCATTTCTAAAATTCTCAAAATTTAAAACATTTACAAGTTTATTATTAGAAAATGATTCCCTTCCTTCACCTACCTTTCACATGATTACCAGCGATGGAATTACCGCCCAGGAACTGGCCATCTGCTTTCCAAACTATGCAATTTACAGTCATACTAACAGCAAACTCTTTTTAGTATTACGTAGGCATTAAAACTCTTCAGGATTTGGCACATCTTCATTTTCACAAGTGTGCGTTTCTGTCATATACATAGAATCAAACTGAGTCAGAAATTGCCACAAGATTTTTCATGCCAAGTACTTTTTTTTTAAAGTAAAAATAAATAAAAAATTGGGAATCCAAAATATATGACGAAGCTAACAACGTCTTTCAGGTTTGTAGCATGAGATGGCTAAAGTTAATTGTGTCACTTACAGGAATGCAACAAAGAAACTGTAGAAGAAGCTGGGAAGGTATTGGGAAAGACATCATATAAAAGTGCAAAGTAGATGAGGAATAAACTTCAGTGGGTTATACATATTAGACCAGAGCTTGAAAATTTTACGTCAAGGGGCTATGAGTCCTAGAATCCCACAACCAGATTTGCTGGGGACTATGGTTCTTGGCAGAGTCTGGGAAAATGGCAATTCCAAGTTTCTCATTTCCAATAATTCATTTCAATATTTCTGTTCCTTACTCAAGGTAACTAAGAATAAAAGAAAGAGGGAAGTTCTCTGTTCTCTCTGTGGCCCTTTCCTCACTGGGGGGGCGAAATGGGGCGGCGCACGCAGGGGCGGAGCTTACCTGGTAGTGGGTTGCTCCATCCCTGAGGGGAGTGCGGTTTCGCCACTCTATACGCCGCCGAATTTCGGCGGTGCTCGGCAGCGTTTGGCGGCACCCAAAATGGCGGCCGGCAGCTTCTGGCGGCGCTTTGCCAATCAGGGCAGCGCGCCAGCTGGAAGCGGGCAGATCTGCAGGGACTCGCTACCACGTCTCTGCAGTTTTTCACCGGGGGCTGCCACGGAGCAGCGCAGGCGAGTTTCATAAAAACCATTTGGGAAGGTAGTTTTTATAAAACCCGTAGTGCCACCCCCGTGGCTGTGCTAGAGTGGTTTGAGGAGTAGAGCCTCACTTTTTCCAACTGCACTAGCGCACCCTGCGGTGAAGAAGACCTCCTGGAGAGGTCGCCCTAGCGTGGGCAATATGCCCGTGTGGAAAGGGCCTCTGTCTCCCATAAATATACATATGCATACACCAGATCTGAACACCACTCTGTCCGTCTGTCTCCAAACCAAGAGCTGTCCTTAGGTTTTACCTAAGCTATGCCACTGCTTCTCTCTGTTTCTCTCTGGATCTGGTAATTATCATCTACTTCCTCAATGTCTCCATCCCATTTTCCTCCCTTTTCTTCAGCTACCTCTTGTGTGATTGTGTGTGTGCTTGAACTGTTGTGCGTGTGAGTGAGTGCATTTCAATAAAAACACATTCAGTTCACCTCTTACTCTTTGGCTGGTGTTTTTCCTGCATGAACCCATAAACATTAGTAGGAAAGGTCTTGCTAAGTTGCCCCCCTCCCGCAAGCCTTCTAAACTGAGCTAATTCATTCCCCCTATTACAAGGAGGTATTGCGGGGTGACCCTTGTGGCGCCTACATTTTGGGGTAACGCATGTATATGATGTTCAAAATTAATTCCTTGATGTTTTATGGCCTTAATTTAGAGGACAGTACCCTGTTTCTTCCAGCACCATCCTCTGAATTCCATGCTTAGACCCCAGGAATTCTATTAAGTGGCCTGGATACTGTTTATTACTCCCATTCTGATGGATGTCACCAAGGAAGGCCAAAGCTCAAATGTCTGGTCCTTTTTATAAACACCTTTTTATAAACACATTCATTTTATTACATCTGCTTCAATTTTATAGCATCTTTCTGGGATCAAGATTCTGTTTGAAAATAGCTCTGTTCAGTTGCTTTTCCTCAATTATTTTTTATGTATCTGTTGCTATGTGCTTTTAGGTTGGCACTGTTACAAAGGTTTTCTTGGCAAGCTTTATTCAGAGAAAGTTTGCCATTACCTTCTTCTAAAGCTGAGAGAGAGTAGGACCCAGGTCACTCAGTGGGTTTCCGTGACTGAGCAGGGATTTGAACCCTTGCCTCCTGGAAAGTAGTTCAACACACAAACTACTACACTATGCTTCTATCTCTTTCTCCTTCCTTCTCCCTCTCTCCTCTATATAATACAGGATGTGCCAAAAGTCATGCCCAATATGTAATTAATTAGAATTAGAATTAGTGCTGCACAACAGTCGGTTGATGAAGAGTAGATGATCTAAAGGAGGCCATTGTGTCAGAATTTGTGAACATTGGAGAAAATGTTATTTTACTTAAGAGTGTTTAAAGAAAGTGCAGCCAATCAGGACATTTAATTTGTATAATAAATTGCCTGTGTGGCATGGCTTTTGACATTCCCTAGAGAAAGAGATCTAGCTCTGAAAAAATGTTGTTATACTGGTGTAGGCTTCAGTCCAGTGTGGCAAAAGCAGGAGTTAAAAAACTATGGGCAACTTGCAAGCCAGCTTCTACAGGGCGGGTTTACTCCTAACTTCTTCAAACTCCAAAAGACCTGCATTGAAGAAATAGGGTCTCTTTTCCCTTCAGTGACCATGAAGAGTCTGCCTGCTTGCCTTTACGGCACTATGTAATCCAAGTAAAAGTAGAGTACATTCAATTTCCCAGTTCTCAGGACCTGGTACTGAGTCATTTCTGCATGGTGGTGCACGGTAATTGTGTTGATTCTCAAAAGAGATTTCAAGGAGATCTTCAGTACTGTTAGGGCAAACAGTAGGGAAGGTTGGAAGAAAAATTTAGAAGTGGAAAATTTCACAGACATGCTTGTGCATGCTTGTAGACACGTAGATATGTGGGAAGGTTGTTTCCTTTCCTTTTCTTTTTAAAAGCTCTATCAGTATATATCAGATCTTGGAAGAAGTGGCCATGCTGGGATAAGGTGTGTCACCTTGGATAAGTCCTAGAGTGGTTTCACAACCCAATCAACATGTAAGCCACTGTCTAGTACCATCACCAGCATAGCTCTTAAGGCTATCTTGGAAGATATCCATCAAGGAAGGGCCAATTGTTCCCATTTACTACTTTTAATATCAAGAAGTTTCTCCAAATGTTCACCAAGATTTACTCTTGTTTAACTTGAGTGCTTTGGGTGTAGTCATGCTCTTTGTGGGAGCTGTCAAAGAATCAGCCCTTGCTACTGTCTGCATGAAGGTGACTTAAAGGATTTATGGGAAAAGCAGGTTCTGATGGAACTTGGAAGGGGAGAGAGGATATGTGTCTTTGGAATCATGCATGGTTATGGGCAGGTGGGGGTTAAAATCTTCATCCAAGACCTGACTTATGGAAAGCAGTATGCTGGCAATGCAGTACACTGGCAATGAGATGCAATGTACTATCTACAATATTCTATGCAACAAGAAAATAAAGACCAGCAAATGCATGTCAAAATTTTTTATAATGTATGATAAAATAATCCAAACATGAAACATTTCATGTGTGAGTTTCTTTTCTTAGCATATAAAATCTTTATGATGCAATTTGCTGGTAATTATTTTGTTATGGAAATGCTACTAAAAGACTATTTTTAAGAATAAGATATGGGTGACCTTCTGTTCCTGAGTTTTGGAATCTTTAATTTCTAAGAATACAGTAAAACAGGTCCATCACCAAGAATCCTTTAAAATGGTTAAAACTACATCATTCTCTTCCTCTTATTCTTTAAGTCTACATTTATCACAACAGAGAAATACAAGGAGGCTCTGAAATAAAAACAAAAGTTGAAACAAAGAGAACTTAAGATTAACTAGATTTAAAAAATACAGAAGGAAAAAATTTCTACAAATATGACAGGAGGGAAATTGGTTTTGAGTGTGAAGACTCACAATGAAAAATTAATTATGGGTGGGTGGATAGTGGAGAGTCGAAGTCCCTAATCCTTGTGCATTTTGACAAATAGCACTTTTGTGACAGCAACAAATTCTGGATGGATCTTTGCATCCCAAACAAAGAAATATCTGTTTTGGTGAAACTGTGATCCCCCATAACATGTGAAAACATCAAGATACCAATAAAATAAGGATTTAATATTGCATTTCTGTGCATCTTAACCAGGGAGAAAACCCCCGCTGAATTCCATCAGGCTTGCTTCTGAGTAAACATGCATAATATTGTACTATATGGGGATGTAAATCTTCATTTCTTTCAGGCTCATATGCTAGAATGAAAAAAAAAATCTAAAATTTTCTCTCCACTAAACAAGATTATAAGAGTTTTTGTGCAGTTCTGATGATTGTTGGTATTTTGGGACTTTTCTGCATAAATTATACAAAAGTTTGGGTTTGTTGCAGAAACCATTTTATTTTTCTCATAGTTTGTGTGCAAATTACAATTATTTTTGAGTGTGTATGAGTGTGTGTGTGTGGGGGAATATTGCTAGCACTATACAGTTGTAGCTCTGAACACACTTAGTAGGACAGGGAGCAACTGTGCAGGTGGTACAAACCAATTCCCTCCTCATGGGCTGTACTCATGCATCTTGGTATACCTGAAGTGACATTGTGTCACTTTGTTTTGGGGCCACTATAAAGTGAAGTGTGTACCATCAAGTCACCAGTCAATGTATGGTGACCCCCATGAATTCTACAGAGTTTTCTTAGGCAAGAAGTCATCAGAGGTGGCATTGCCAGTTCCTTCCTCTGAAATACAACCTGCATACAGCTAAAGAAACAAGTTTTGGCAGTGTCTGGAGTGCAAGAGGGCAAACTATGGCATTTACATAAAGTTTAAACATTTTGTCATGGTTTCCAGGTGAAAAATCACCCCAAAATCACACCATTTTTTAAGAATGTGGCTGTTTCAGGGGTCTGGAGGGGCTTTTAGAGGTGACAAAAGTGGGTTTAAGGGGATGCACTGAATTTGTTTTGAATATGCGTTCCTCTTAACATCTAATTTGATTTTGTGTTATAAGCAATATCTTTTTTTTTTCCTGAATCGACACCATGTGCATGCCATCTGTAGCTTCATTTCTACCCACTGCCATTACGTTGCCCACAAGACAAAAGACCTTTCCTATTCCTGATCTGAAGGGAACTATCACAGTTTGGAGGCAAACTATATTCTGTTTAGTTGTTGTTGTGTCCAATTTATGGTAACCCTAAGGTGAACCTATCACATGGTTTTCTAGGGCTGAAAATGTGCAACAGGCCCAAGATCACCCAGTGAGTTTCCATGGCTGAGAGGAGAATTGAAATGGCCTAGAATCATAGGCCATTTCTGCACTACACTGTTATCGTTCTATTGTTCCATTTTCAACATCTTGTGGAATTCTGGGATTTGTAGTTTACTGAGGCCAAAGAGCTCCCTGGCTGTGAATTCTAAATGCCCCTCCCTAAACTGCAAACCCCTGGATTCCATGGGACGTTGAAAGTGGAATAATAGTACTATAACAACATAGTGTGGAAATAGCCATAGACTCATACCACTGAAAAAGACCACAAAAGCCATTGAGTCCAACCCCCTGCCATGCAGGAATATGCCATCAAAGCACTCCTAACAGATGGCCATCCAGGCTCTGCTTAAAAACCTCCAAAGAAGGAGACTTCACCACACTCTGAGGTAGCACATTCCACTGTCAATCTGCTCTTACCACAAGGAAGTTCTCTCTAATGTTTAGATGGAGTCTCTTTTCCTGATGTTTGAAGCCATGGCTCTATGTCCTAGTCTCTGAAGCAGCAGAAAATAAGTTTGCTCCATCTTCCACATGTCATCTCTTCAAATATTTAAAAATAGCTACCATGTTCATTCTTAACTTTCTCTTCTCCACACTAAACACATTCGGCTCCTTATATCATTCCTCATAGGGCATGGTTTTCAGGTCTTTTACTATTTGGGTCGCCCTCTTCTGAATACATTCCAGCTTGTCAATAACCTGCCTGAATTGCGGTGCCCAGAATTGGACTCAATATTCCAGACAGGGTCTGAGCAAAGCAAAATAGAGTGGCACTATTCTGTTTTGTTCTGTTTTAGAAGAAAGATGGAGAAGAAAGTCAAATGGGGCATTAAGAACTGTGATTTCCTCATTTCTCGGTTCTGAAATATCCATTTAAAATTTAAAAAAGGGATATTAAATGAGTGGAATTGACAGCCTTACATACTGAGTTAACGCAGAGACCATGTAGTAGGAATCTCAGAGTATGTAAGAAAGACTAGAACTTTCATGGAGCAGGCATTGGCAGAGGACTACAAACTGTTTTATATGAACTGCATATGGCCTCTTTCTTTGTAAATGTAGTAATAAAGGTTCATTGATTAAAAGAAATTGGCTCTATTGCTCATAATAGAATCTCATTGATTGAAAAGCATTGCCTGTAATGGTTTCTTCCACAGCAGCATCTGTTATGTATTAACCTTTCAGCCTTCAGAATCATGGGATATGAATTTCTTGCTCAAACTACTGGTCAGATGACCCATCCATGACATTTAATAAATTGCACTTCTTGCACATAGATTTAGGGTTTCATAAAAACAGGGAGAAAACAGATTAGGAAAACAGCACATTTTTCACAATGTCTGATGCAGCTGAATCCTTTATGTTAAGAAACAAAAAAACTGGCAATGCCAGCAATGGCCATCTATTTCATTATCCTACCCAGCAAAATTTCAAGGGGAAAAAAAATCAGGTGAATCAAAAGCACAAACCATTATGGTAAAACATAAATGGGTGATTTGCTTCAGCTGGAAATTGTGGAAAATCTGTCAGGTCTATAATTTTGACTTTGAGGAAATGATGTGGAAAGTTTCAGTTTTTGTATCTGCACAAATTCCATCATATACTATATGACTTACAGTATATGCTGGAGTTTGCGCAGTTATATAATCTGGAATAATATGTATGCACACACTTGCCATGCCAACCACTACCTGAAATCAACCAAAGCACAGAGATTTCAAACTTTAGGATAAGTATGGGAATTGTGAGGCTTTTGAGATGTTGAACTGCTGTTTCAGTTGGACCTAGCCGACAAGCCAAGGGATTTGGGAACTGTAGTCCAACAATGTCTTAGAGTACTTGCTGATTCCCTGTGTTGTTCTATGAAGATTCAAATTACAGTAGTGTAAGCCAGTGTGGTGTACTAATACTCTGGCAGACCTGGGTTCAAATTTCAGCTCAATCATGGAATCTCCCACCAGTTGACCTTAAGCAGGTCACACTCTCTCAGCTTAAGAGGAAAGCAATGGCAAATCCCACCCCCTGTGAACAAATCTTGCCAAGAAAACTCTGTGATAGTTTCACCTCAGTCACTATAAGTTGGACATGTCTTGAAAGTGTACAACAATAACAAAAACCTAAGCAATGCTTGGAAATAACAATTCCTCCAAGAACGTTGCTGCCATATTAAACTGGAGCTCATTGTACAGAATACAGTGATGTTATTGATAATTATTCCATTTGCACTTCTTAACTATTTGCTTTTAGACCTTTTTTCAAAATGCTAGTCTTGAACCTACCCCTAAAAAATCAAAATTACCAAGAGATCTGAAAAAGAAAATATTGCATCCTACAAAAATATTCTCTTTTAGGAATAAAAAAACAAAATCCTGTTATCTATTGAAGCTGAATGTTGGGAAATCCATAGAACCATACAGGCTGAAGTCATCCCAAAGGTAACCAAATCCATCTTCCTGCCGATACAGGAAATCCACAACTAAAGACTGCCTGATAGATAGCCATTTAGCACATAGTTACTTATCACTTATCACCTGATGCAATGGTGGTGATTAAAGGCAATTAAACAAATTCATGGAAGATAAGGCTATCAGTGGCGATTAGGAACGGAGGCTTAATATTACCTCCAGTATCAGAAGGAGTATGCCTCTAAACACCTGTGGTTGAAGAAGATATACCTGGAGTCTTCCTATAAGCATTTGGTTGACTATCTTACCTGGAGGCTTTCTATAAGCATTTGGTTGACTGTTAGTGTAACAGAACGCGAGATTAGATAGGATTTTGGTCTAATCTAGAATCTCTCTCCTTACATTCTTAACAACAATATCAGTATACCTACTTGTATTTTCTGGTCAGTACTGTCAGCAGATATGCAAGGATATTTTGTTCATGGTGCCATGAATTTGCTCTCAGACCCAGTTCTTCCTCTTCTGCTTCTGTATTAGCGGTATAAACTTGTATCATGGTTATACAGGTAAGTTTTCCATACAGTCTTATGGACATTATTTGGTCAGAGTTTGCGTTGTATCCCCTGACTAATTTTACTATGTTATGCCTCACTGTTAGTGCCAGCATATCTCTTTTTAAATTGTCATTTCCAAAATAAAACACTTTGTAATTATCTCATTAAAAATATCCCATAGCAGCTTACTTTAGTTCTCTCAAACCAGGTATTCCCATGTGTTCAGTGTCTTATTTTGCAGTCTGTAGCTTCCTCGAATCATGATTCTCACATTTTCTATCCCTGTAGTATGTATTATACAGCTTTGGACTTTTCTTTCACCTCTGATCACACTAGCAGCTCAATGTCCTTTCAGCTTGTCTTGGACTTCCCTGGTAGCTGGTTGAGTGCCTCTTCCATTACTATCTCTTGTTTCATTTTGGATTTTCTGATCATAGAATTTCCAAGGTAAGAGACATTCAGAAGGGTCTAGCAGAGTCTTCTTCTGTGTAGTATCAAAAAGAGTCAGTTAACCTACCACTGCCATTGTCTAATTAGAGATGCTCTCTGTCAGTGTCACACCTTACTACTGGTCCTGCACAGTAACAGAGTTTCTCCACTATTGGAACTATTGGTTTTCTTTTGGTGATGTAACCATTCCTTCTTAAACAAGATGGATGCATCTTAAGGTGGTATCTTCACTTTGACCATTCTGCTTTGATTGACCCTCCTGACAGGATTACTCCCACACTCCCACTCCTTGACACAAACAAATCCTCTCAACATGTTAAGGTGTGCACCTGAGACAGAGGAAGCTGCCTGACCCTAAGGCAAATCATTAGCCCACCTAGATGGAGTGCTGTCCACACTTTTCAGTAGTTCATTTCCAGGGTTTTGAGCAGAGATGTTTCTTATCTGTTACTTGAGCCTTTAACTCAAGGTGTCTAGAAATGAACCTGGGGATATAACCTTTTGTATAATGTATAACCCTTTCCTAGTTTCACTTACTAGGAACCAGGAGATAAGAAAAGGAGAAGAACCCAACTGGATCAAAGCAAATGCCTATCTATTCCAGTATCTTTTCACCCATACTGGTCAACCAGCTGCCCCTGGGAAACCCACAAGCAAGACCTGAGCACCTTCTCCCATTGTTCCATCTCAGCAATTGGTATTCATAGACCTGATTCCTCTAATCCTGAAGATAACCTATGGCCTTTATGAACTATCCTATATAGATTTGCTTATTTCCTTTTAGAATCATCTCAGTTGGTGGTCTTGACTGTGATGAATCCTGACTGGGGGGCTTAGCAATGGAGGCACCCTAGCAACCCAGAGGGTTCAAATTGATTAGCTGGTGCAAATGGAACCCCAGGCTAGCCAGAGGGAGGGGTTAGATGGGGGAGTGAACAGCAGAAATTTAACTGAAAACAGAGAGTTGAGATAGAGAACAGAGGTGAGAGTTGAGGTAGAGAGCTGAGTGTGGATGGTGAAAAGAGGGTGTGTTTGGATTTCAGAGAGAAAGAAGTGTTGTGTTGGTTTATGAATCCTTACTTACAAAATATGTATTACCTTGACAGTGTGTTAAATAAAGATTTGTGTTTATTTTTATAAATAGCAGTCTCAAGAGAGTGTCATCGCTCTGTACTGGGTTACACACGCTACCATCAGTACCATCAGTACCACAGTCATTGGAGAAATAAATCACTGCTTGTCCTTATATCTGAAAAGAGTGAGGATTTAGAGAAAGCAGTAGAGGGACATAACCTGGGAGTAGAAGCCAGTGGGGATAAAGAGTGAGAAGGGGCTGCATTCTCTAGATAAGGAGAATAAGAGCAGACCTAAGTGTCATAGCCCTCACTTGATCCAGAGATCTCCCTGGCTGTTCAGACCTGGACATAAAGAGGTGTCAGGCTGGGCAGACCCCAGTTCTTGACAATTACCACTTCTGGTGACAAATTAGATTTTGCCTAAGGTGATGCACTCATGGAGTAAATACAACACCTTAAATTTAAAAAACAAACAAACAAACAAACTAGTTACTCAGGTAAGTGACATACTTTCCAGTACCTATTTCGGCAAAGCTTTCAAAGGCTTGCAAAGAAAAAACAACAACTACAGATATGCTTATACACCTGAAGAAATCCTGTTATTTATGGAATTTTATATTTTCTGTGATCAGTGTACTAAGAGCAATCGAAGCTTCATGGCTAGAGGGATTAGGATCAGTTCTTTTTCACAGGGAGACTACTAGATCATCTTTAGTCATGCCACCAATTTCTGAGCTCCCACACAAGAGAGATGATGTTGTTTTGACCGCCTCCGACAGTTTGGTCTTATTGTTTCCCTTTCCGTGTGTGACTTGAATGAATAAGTTGCAGGTATGGAGGTCTCATGGGGTTCAAGTGATCAGAGGAATGGGGAAAAACAGAAATGACTATAGTAATACACTTCTGAAACAGAAGACTGGGTTGAAAAAGAGCATACACCATGGTTTATTTCCTCAAGACAAGTGTGTATTATCAGGGGAAAATCCTAAGAGAATTCTAGGTTATGAAACGTTGTCCCCAGTTTATTAGTGCTTCCTGTTAGAATTTGACTCCTTTATTGCACCGCAGATCCCAAAACGGAATGTGAGGTTCATAGTTTGAAGAATATGCTGAACATCCCCTGCGTATATTGCTTTCGCCTGATTATTCTCAGGCAATCACATTACCTGGAAGGATTAATAGCATATACCTATGGCAGTTCTCTTTTAAGAATGGTCTGGCATTTTCTGTTTTGGTTTCCCTTTGATAGGTGTAATTTTAATAGGAAGTTATCCCAAAGAAGAATCTTAACATATTGGGAATATATAACTGTTTACAGACCCCATCAGGAAATTGTCTGCACAGATATCAATCACTATCCAGCAACATGATCCAGAAACTATCAGTGATGGGGATGAAAGACAGAAGCTCACTCAACACCTAAGCACATAGACCTTTCTGCAGCTTACCTTCTTGTGGTGGTGTCTGATGGCGATCCTGGGAAGGGAGTGCAACTGCAGCATTCCCCGCCTCATGGGACCGGCTCCCTGCAGAAGGGAGCATGATGGACATGCTTCTTCCTTCCACAGCGCAGCCGGGTACTTTCCCAGCGTGTGCTGGGGCAGGAAGCACTGCCAGCTGTGGTGAGGGGATGAGAGAGAGCCTTCTCAGTGGCTACACTTTGGCTATGGAACTCCTTCCCAAAAGACCTTTGATTTGCCCACTTTCAGCTGTCTTTTTACTAATAGGCAAAGATCTTCCTCTTCAAGCAGGCCTTCTACCTTAAATGATCAGGGTAGAGAAACATGCAATTAAGTGTGCTGTTTTTAATATGCAGTACATATTTCATGTGTTTTTAATTGTGTTTAAAGTTAATGTTGTAAATGTAATGTTTTAATTGAATGGATAGTTTAATGCTTTTTAAAACATTTGTACTCCATACCATTTTAGCTTTTTTGGCCATTGCTGCATGAAGTTGTCATTCTACCATAGTAACGGGCTGTTCCCAGTCCAGGATCTGTCCTATTGCATGACCTCATCACTAACAGTTGCTTTCATCTTCCCATGCATTGCAAATCAACTCTTTTCCATCTCCAGAAACAGTCCGGTAATGGCTTCTTTTCCCACCACAAGTCTTTCAGCTGGATAGTGTAGTTTCTTAATAGCACTTGATAGTGCTTCCTGTCATCATCTATCCAGGTGTGGGTGGCATGCCCAGGTTGTCCCTCCCTCAGCTATTCCCATGGCATGGCAAGTTTGAAATCTATCACCTCTGCATTTTTATTTTAAGCTTAAATCAGTGGTTCCCAAAGTTTAGTCCTTCAGAGGTTTCAGTCTTCAGCTTCCAGAAATCCTTATTGATGGCCAAATTGTTTGAGTTTTCTGGGAACTGAAGTCTCAAACACCTGGAGAACCAAAGTTTTGGAATGACTGACCTCAATGGTTTAAGAGAGCCAGTGTGGTATATTGGTTTGAATATTGGACTATGACTCTGGAGAAAGAGTTGGAATCCCTGCTCAGCCATGGAAACCAACTGGGTGACTTCTGGCAAGTCACACTCTCTAACCCTCAGCTTACCATTTAAAGAAGCTTGGCATCGGAGACAGACCCTATTCAGTAGCAATACACTGTCTGTAGAACTCCTTTCTAAGCAAATAAGATTATCTCCTTCCTTATTTTGCTTTAGATGAGAAAAAAAGCCTGTTTGGTTCTGCTGGGCTTCT